>CAKNXH010063858.1:9503-92327 GCA_932178445.1 Andricus quercusramuli
CGTTTAGGAGCCCAAAAACGCCCAAAATTCTCTCGCGTTTATTTTTTATTTCTTTCAATTTTTATGTAGTGAAGTCGACACAAAAAATGAATTTCAGAAAAAAGTATTGCAGCCCAAAAATCGGCAATACAGCCCAATAAAAGCCAAAAAAACAACAACATTCTGATACCAAGTGTATTGTGCAAATAAAAAAAAGAAAAATCCTGTAGTTTTCTTTAGTACCTTGCAGATTTTTACAACAAAGTAGACCAAAATATTAATTAAAAGTTATAGAAACTTACACTTAATTTTATTTTATTTTTTAATTTTGTACATTTTATTACGAAAAAGTACATTTTCTAACAAAAACTGACAGGCGTCAAAACGTTGTACTCTCTTGTAAAAATTTGTTCCGTCAGGGATTCTTAGAGAAAACTTTTAACTGACTCGGATTTATGTTAAAATTTCGAAAAAACTTTCAAAATGTAAAACCAATTGCCTTGTAATCTTCTGAATTTTTCCAGGTGTTTTAAAAAAATTTGTTTTTTCAAATATCTCTCTTGAATACATGTGTTCCCATAAGGGCATCCCAATGTGATTCCATACGCCAGCAGTTTCATTGAAAAATATCGTAAATCAAAATTAATTTTTTTTTCTATTCGGTGTGAATATCAATCAATCCAGAGCAAAAAACCGTTTTAGATCCAAATTGAGTTTTTTTTAACTGCGTGTGGAAAACATGCTTGACTCCATATGGTGGGACCTTTTGAGGGTCTGATCCGAATTACGTTAATTTCACTTTCTAGCAGTGTCTTGTGCCCTGTTTTCTGATGCTACAGGAGTTATTTTGGCAGGCAATTATGTAAGAAAGGGGAGTTGAGTCAAAACATATGGACCCCAGAAAACGGGGACACGTGGCTCACAATTTCATTGAAAAAACTTTACGTAATTGAGTGAGGCCCCTAAAATTTCCGGTTTACTGATTTTTCCTTAGTATCTATATAAATAAATGATGTGGTTATAAAATACTTACCAATGTAGTTAAAAAAAAGCACGAGGCTCAAGAATGGAATAGATATCTTCATTCTCACTGGACAGATGACCCTGATTCTTGACTTGTATCGCAATGTGTAGCAAACAGTGTAAGAAGAGAATAATTAGCGGTATCTCATACTAGCGCTTATCGCCTTGTATAATGCCGGAAACAACAAAACAAATATTCCCTCGCAAGTCATGCTGACGCAAATAGTTTTAATTTTTACGGCTTGATTTTGTTACCAAAAGTTGCTTCACAATTACAATGATATTTACAAACTATCATGAAAAATAGAATAGTCTTACATATCTTTCTATAAAAAATAGGTGCAAATGTTGAGCAAATGATTTTGAGAAAGCGAGTGTTTTGAATTACAACAGAACACGTATTGTGTGCCGGATCTGATACGCGGCATCCCTATGAGAGAAGCTGTTGCGTCCGGGCGCTGAGCCCTTAATCTACCTCTCTCTCCGCTCTTCCTCTTCGTCTATCCCCAGATCGTCACCAGCTTCAGAGGCTGCGCTGTCTATACTCATGGCGGCTTTCATCTGTAAGATACTAACGGTGTTCGCACAAAAAAATCCCTTGCAGTGCGCTGGAGACGTCTGACGGACGTGCCGTCCGAGCAAGAACACATAACGCCAACCAAACGCGTGCAACCTGCCGTGCTGCTACGGTCCGTGGCAGCACTCACTCAATTGCATTGCAAACTAGTGTAAGTGGCGATATACTTATGTACGTCACCGCTCAGACCGCAGCAGCACGACAGGTTGCATGCGATTGTTTAGCGTTCTGGGTTCGTGTGCAGACGGCACGTCCATGAGACGCCTCCAGCGCACTGCAACGGATTTTCTTGTGTGAACAACTTTATCGGGAAAGCCGTGTATCAGCTCCGGCACACAATACCTGTTTTGTTGTAATTTACAAGGCACACTCTATCTTATTATATTATTATATCATTCTCTCAAAAGCGTTTGCATACTCACCATTTAGATTGGACTATAAGAGGTGTTACGTATACTCACTACTTAGATGGGAGAAAAGTTGGATACGAGCGAAGTAGAAACTGCCTGACTAGCACCCTGTACCTCACCACAATAGTCCTAGGGTTAAGATTTTGCTTTTCATACCGTTGAAACCATTTTCGAACAGGGGCCCTGTAAATCTGCAAAGTCGAATTTCTCGAACTTTCCTTAAGCAAATTCTTTTCCTGTTGGAATCAGTCCTCGACTAAATCTACCCCCGTCCAACTTTCCATACCTGTAGTGTGAGCCGTTCCACTTGCTGCGGAGGTTGACCTGTGCTGAAGTGTACCAGTACATTTTCCAAGTCCTGAATGGTTGGAGGTTGTTCAATGCGCCTGATGAGCAGATCCGATATCCAAAACGTCTGATCCCATTGTGGCGCTACTATTAAAAATTTCCCTTCGCAGCTATTCAGGTGGGCAAGCACTCTGGGTATGAGATTGGGAGGTGGTAAGACCCATCCCAATCTGAAGTGTCATGGACGCAAATGCCACTCTGTGAGTGCCTTCCTTCTTGACAATCAGTCTGCGATTCCATTGTACCTGCCTGGGCGATATGCCGCCGACAGGGTTATTTTCTGCTGGTCGAGAAGATGAAGAATTTCGTAGGTCAGGTCCAAAGAACATATCGACCCTGTACCTCCCTCCTTCTGAAAGTAGGATACCAGGGTAGGGTTATCCGAATGGCGAAGAATGTGAGCGCCCTGGATATAATGAGCCATCTATTTTATTGCTGCATATACCGCAACGATCTCTTTTTTGTTTGAGTTCAGTCGTTTCCGATCCTTGGTCCACGATCCGGAGATGTGGTATCCATCTAGCTGGGCTTCCCACCCCGTGTCCGCTACATCCGTCGTCAGCAAGTTGGTTATCCGTCCCCTGAACAGGCATACAGATGATGTGATGGCCCCCTGCCACCACTGCAACTCCTCCTCCACTCGAGACGTAATCGCGAACTTCTTCGGAAGTCTGTGTTGATTGAACTGGGTTAAAAACCTCTCAAGGTAGCGTCAGTGAAGAAGCCCCCCGAGAATTACACAGTTGGCAAATTGTATGTGCCCCAGTAGGCACTGAGTCTGTTTCAGCGTACAACGCCTCTTAAATCGTATTTCCTCTATCAGGCCTGTGATCTTTTAGACCTTCTTACTCGGAAGAGACTTGAGATTGCCCCGCGTGTTCCAGAGTATTCCCAGAAATGCCATCTCTTGGGAGGGATGGAGGACACACTTCTCGCCATTCACCATCCACCTCAGAAACTCCAGCAACTCGACAGCCTCGTTGATCTGTGTGCTCAATTTGGTTCTGTCTTGAGAGACCTAAAAAAGTTGACAAGATACACGACTACCTTCATACTTTGCGAAAGAAGGATTTCCGCTATCCAATTCGTTAGGGTCGCGAAAATCTGAGAAGCAGATCAGATGCCAAAGGGCAAGCTCGTCATCTGCAAAACTTCCTTGCTGTAAACGAGGCGAAGAAGGGAACGATGAGACACTGCCACTGATACGTGGAAGCAAGCTTGAGACAGATCGAATCGCGTCAGCCAGTCCCCGTCCTGCAGAAAATCTGGCATTTTGAAATGTGAGAGTAAATGAAACTTTCCTATCTTGACATGTCTGCCGAAGCCTTGTATGTCGAGGCTTGGCCATATTCCCCTGTTGTTTCTCTCAACAAAAACATTCTTTAATGAAGTGAGGGCCCAAACGTGTTCGAGGCTCGAGAATCACTTGCCTCTTCAACCGAACGATCTGTTGAGGAACTTGGTAACCGGAAATCAGGTTGAGAATGTTGAGTGCTCGCAAAATTGATGTCGGAAAATGTACACTTGATTTTATTTTTATTTTGAGGATTACATTTCCAGGATAAAATTACCGGAAAAGTACTTGTTGGAAATTCATCAACTTCAGCAGTTTCAAATTCAACTGTGTTGAGAAAAATTGGTCTTTTATTGCTTAAAAATGGAACTGTTTCCTTTGATATTTATCTTCTTGCTTTAAAAATTCTATTATTTTGATAAGAAATTGTAATGAACGTAAAAACTTTTGTTTTCATTAATTTCAGCTTTTTTCTTCCTGTTAATTGCTTCCAGTACTTTAATAATCTCTTCAATGAAATGATTTTGTGTTTTTTTAGGATTTTCTGAAATAATTTTTTAGATGCAATATATTTTTGTCTAATTTTCACTGTGATGTAATGTTACCAAAACCAAAGATGGAATAGTTCCATTTTCAGTAATAAAAATCATTTTCAACCGAATGGATGAATTTTCAACTCAAAATGATGAATGTTTGAAACAAAAAATAGTTGAATTGAATCGAAAATGACAAATTCTCGACAGGATAGCTGAATCTTCAACCAAAACAGATTGATTTGAAACCAAACATTTTTATCAAAAAAAAGAGGAAGTTTCTACCAAAAAACGTGAATTTTAAAATAAAAAAAAACGGCAAGACTGGAGATGTCAATCAAAAAAGATTTTTTGATTGAAATATAAATAAATTAACAAAAATGTAGAATTTTCAATCCAAAAACGCTTTTTTTCAAATAGTTGAATTTTCAACCCGAAAATCCTAATCTTCAAGAATACAGTAAATTTCCAACCAAATGGTTCAAGTTTCTATAAAGAAGATTCAGTTTTTACCAAAAATCTTCAAAAAAGTACATAAATCTTCCATTAAAAAGATTGATGTTTAATCTGAAAAGAAGAATTTTCAATTAAACAGTTTTACTTTTCACCCACCCGATGCATTTTTGACAGAAATGATGAATCTTCAACGTAAGAAAAAATTATTTAGAAAATATTCAAATTCAATCAAAAGAAATGGATTCTTAACAAAAAATGTCATAATTGAAATTTGGAATGAAGAATATTTTATTTTTTAACCAAATATTTATATTTTCAACTAAAACAGACTAATTTTCAACGAATCATTTGAATTTTGAAAACAAAAAATCAGGACATTTCTACCAAAAGACATGGATTTTCATATACTTATTATAACGAACAATTTACAATTTATTTTAGAAATAACATTTTTAATATTTTATCATTTAAAAAAATTTATTACGGCAGTATAATGTACAAATGAGTTAAGTGTTGAACTTTAAGAGGCAATTATCGTAAATTTTTTTTTATTTTTTCAAACAATTTTCTTCTACAATTTTAACACTCCTTTAACAGAAAGATAAAAATGAAAAGGATCTACTTAGTGGAGGCTACAGACATTATCCTGTGGTGCCTTATAATCATTTTATATAAATATTTTGTAACTTCGATTAAATATAAATAATATAGAGAAAACAGTATTACCTTAATTCTTTTCCATAAGAAAAAATTAATAGGCGAGCAAGACTAGTAGTACTAAATGGAAATTTCATGGAAATAACATTAGTGAAGGCTTTTCTTCCTTTTCTCAATATATTTGGAAGGCTAAAAAAGCTGCTTTTGTATGGTTAACATTTCCCTCCTAAAACTACTCTCTGAAACGAATAACTTTATCCATTAGACTTTGAATTTCGTTATCAATTGTCTTTTTTAAGCAGGTTTTGAATTGAATCATAGAAAAATAAAGTGTTATCTTTACCCAGATATCAGAGTAATTTTTACCTGCAACAAAAATTACCTTCACGTGATAAGATTTGCACACCGCATTCGGTATGCTTACCACAAACAACGAAAATTCACATCTGTTTTTTCTGTGTAAGTAAAACTGATGGTTGCTCAATTTTAAAATGAATATCAGATATTTAGGAAATTGTCGGCATAACAAGTTGTCACCCATATAGCATAGAAGAGTGTAAATAAGAATTACTATATCATTCATTCAAGAGAATTATATTGATTCAATATACAAAGTTTTTTTTTCTCTATAAGAAACGCTTCGTATAATCAAAGAGGATATTTCCACTCGTCCATGCTAAAAGTATTTAACAAAACCATTGTGTTGATAGATAAGAGAATTGCTATGGTTAAAATATTACATGGCTGAGAAAGAATTATGGTGTCCTGTTTGTGAACAGTATATATAGTACTATAAGGGTCATTCGATTTATGCCTATGGTACATTTGTTCAGTTTATACAAACAAAAGATTGCTGCTGCTAGTCTGTGAATCCATCCATCCCTCTTATCCAATCAATCAGAGCTACTGAGTTCCAACCATCGCTTTGATTAGTCTTATCAACAACAAATTTCAAAATCATATTTTTATGTGGAAATTCAATCTTGAGGATTACGCTAAACGTCCCTGCTCTATCAACTTCAAGGCACTTTTTGCTGCTGGCTCCACTAACGGTAGCCATTCGACGAGTGAAAGTTGTCGAATAGTATCTCTGTTGGAAGATTTATGTATCATACAAGGCGTGGTTTTGCCTTCTTCAACTACTGGAAAGAAACTGACCGTCCCAGGCTGGTGACGGCTCCACCCAAGTGTTCCAACCAAAAAATCTCTAACCATTATTTCAGTAGTATCAGGCTCCATATTGAGATAACGAGGCCATGTACCATGTAATCTGAAAATGTACCTGCCGAAAAAATTCTTCTTCAAACCAAATCCATTGGATGGTAGCAAATTATTTGGTCCAGGGGGATTAGAGAAAGTGGCGGAAATAGCCGAACTAGAGGGCGTAGCCTCATCAGTTGGAACATTACTCTGACGACTACTACGTTGTTCTTGTCGTTGATTTCGTCTGCTCTGCGAGCTTGATTCTGTAAACAGACAATAAAAATATCAATGTTCTTTACATTCCTTCACCGCCACGTGCTCTTTTATTGAACGAATATAAAATTTGAACGATATTTTGGAAGATTGTTGGAAGAAAAAGAAAGGAAGGAATAAGGCAGCCCAATATACTTGTTCGGATTCCACGTTGAGCTGTAGGTCCCTCCACGATGCACTTGACTGCAGCGCAGTCTGTGAATAATGAGGTAAATTCAGGCTTTGCCCAATATGTCAAGGCACACGCCATTATCAGATCACTTGATTGCATGATAATAATGCGTTCGTGACTTATAATGTATACCGGGACAGCCCCGTGCATGCTATTAAAAAAATAAACAATCGCACTCTAACCAAAAATGCCTTCGACATATTGGGCTGTAGCCATCTTGAGCCTGAGACATTAATTGCCCTTACCGAAGGTATTCTCGCGTTGTTATCGCGGTAGGGCTTGAGCATTCTTATCATGAATCTGACAGCTATGTTGACTGTAGCATTGCTAGTGACAGGGTTTTATATGCCAGGCATGCAGAGAACGAAGAGGAAATTGACTAAGAGGAACACCAAAACCCATAAATTATAATGGAGAGTCTTTTAAAGATTTTAAAACGCTTGTCGCTTACCTTGGATCGTCGGGACGCCCCTGAAGCCACCACTGGAGGCCACAGCATGCTGGACAGTCGTGATGGTGAGCTGCGAGATGGTCAGGCAGATCTCACTCATCAAATAACTGGCCAGCAAGAACATCAGCGACATATGGTAAGCAGTGAAACATCAACTGTGCCAGCCAAGAATGCTTTGACTAGCGCTAGCTATTTGCAGCCAACCAGCTCAACAGAAATATCGTGGGAGAGCATCAAGTGGGATACCACAATGAATGAGAAATTGGTGTCTCTCTATTATGGAAGTGCGAAGTTTGAGTCCTCACGCAAATGGGGATTAAACAACAGGTTGATTTGGCGTGGAAAAACAAGCAGCGGCAATTGATGTTCTTCCTCAACCTAGTGATGATCCAGCACCACCACATCCTCCAGAGGTAGATGGTTTGATACAACCAGAGCCAGAAGCAGAGGTGCATCAAACAAGAAGGCGATTAGAAAATGGACATAGCATATGAACAGAGATGTGATGCGCTTCTATTTTTTGGCAAAGAAAAGTGGGAAAAGTGTAAGGAGAAGAACATCATCGACTCTTCTTACTTAAGTTGCCAGGAATAGCCACAAGAATAAATGAGCAGAATCTGTCAGATCGAAAACGCTCAATATCCGTAAACAGATTGCTTTCGTCTGTTGAAATAGCTGCCATCGAAATGGAAGTTAGCAAATGGAAGCAGCTTCCTATTGATGAACTTCCATTGGAAGATGTGGACAACGAAGACTTGATTGAAGCTAAAGGCATAGGTGCTAGTGATAATGAACACCAAGCACCGGATCCGCTAGAACCACATCCGGAAATTATAAATGATGATCTGAACAGCGAAGTCCCAGAAAAACTACAGCACCTTGAAAGGAATTTCGGTCGTGCTTTACTAGAGTTTAGACATGTAGGGCCAACACAAAGGTACATCGAGACATTAGCACCAGCAATATTGGATGAGATTATAGACTCCTAACAGCAGAGACTTGGTGTTCGCACTGCTAGACTGCGTCGGTATACAGTAAGTAGTGAAAGAAGGCAACAAAATCAAACCTTTCAGACAGATGAAAGAAGGTTTCATCGTGAACTGAGTGTGAAGCAAAATAACGAGCAAGACACCAAAGTCCCTCAACTGGAAGATATGACTAAATATTGGTCGGGTGTTTGGGGAGAAACGAACAGAAGCAACTCAGACGCTGCGTGGTTCCAACCAGAGAAGGCAGATATGACTTTGTCAAAAACTAATATTTTTCAAAATTTAACTGTATAAATTTACTCTCTGATTTTTGGGCTTCTTGGAAATTTTAACTTTGACTTTTGGGCTCCAACCCTTAACATTAAAAAACAAACACTTGATACCACGCCGTTGTGACATTGCCAAAAAATAATCTATAGAATTTTATTGTGTAAATAGAGTCTCTGATTTTTGGGCTCCTTGAAAATACTAAATTTGATCTTTGGACTCCAACCGTTTACATTAAAAAACAACTCCTTGATACCATGCAGATATAACTTTCACGAAAAATAATATTTTTTGTAATTTTACAGTGTGAATAAAGTCTCTGGTTTTTTGACTCTTCAAAAACACCATGACCGACTTTTGGGCACCAACCCTCAACGTTGAAAAACAACCCCTTGATACCACGCAGATGTGACTTTGCCAAAAAGAAATATATTTTTGAAATTTACGTTGTTCGTAGGCGTTCAATTCCTTAGACGTATATGTGGTTTTTGCAAAAAGAAATTCAAGCATTCGTAAGCCTAAGAAGAGGCAAACACTACTTTCGATTTTGTTTTTTCGAGTTTCAGTTTTTACTTAGGGGGTGGTTTTTTGTACATAGGGGTTGTTCTTTGAAAATTTTTTTTGATGGTTTTGAGAGCTCAAAATGAGTCCAAAAATCGGATGCACTTTGTTCTTTGCAGATTCTATTTTTGGCAAAAGGAAGGTTTCTTGCACATAGGGGTGGTTTTTCGAATTTTTTTTATGCATTCAAGAGCCCAAAATAAGCCCACAATTGTGGAGTACTTTGTTTCTTCCAATTTTGAGTTTTTACGTATGGGGTAGTTTTATTTTCGGTAGGGGTAGTTTAGTCAAAATGATAGAAAAAAGTGGTACTTTCCTGTCATTTCAATCGCAATTTATTGTATTTATGTGTGGATTCTTGTGAAGAGAGCGCTATTTTTTTATACAGTTTTCAAATATCTCAACTTTTGTGAAATCATGTATTTTTTTGGAAAGATTTATAATTTTCGTTTTGAATTATGCAAAATTAGGAAAATTACCTTAAAATCTTTCAGATTTTTCTTGGACAATTTCAAAAATCTTCTGAAATTTTTTGAAATTTCCAAAAATGATCTCTTAAAATCAGTTTTTCGAAATAAAAAATCATTTGAATTTTTTCTAGGGACCTAAGCATTTTTCTTTTCATTTTCGCGAAGCCTTGCAAAATTCTTCAAAAATTTCTACAAGTTTCAATTATTTTTGAATCGTTTAAGAACTTCTGAATATCTCTTAAACATACTCAATTTTTGTCTAAAATTATGTAATATCGCAAAACTGCAAAAATTTAATTTTTCTTCTCTCTTTTAGGATGTGAGAGAGTTTACAAATTACAGAGTGGTAGACAGAATGTTAAGAGAAAATTATTTCTCATTATTGAAGAATCATTTACACTTTAAATTTTCTCTTCGAATCTATAATGTTTACAAATATGTAGAAATAAATGTTATGATAAAGTAAAATTATCTATTTAGAAATTTTGATATACAAAGTTTATGGCCAACGGCCATACCACGCTGAAAAAACCATTTCTTGTTTGATCACTGAAGTTAAGCAGTGTTGGGCGCGGTTAGTACTAGGATGGGTGGCGTCCGGGAATACTACTAACTACGTGCAGAAAATTCATAAATTTAAAATTTTACGAAATGGGTTAACATTTTTCTCTTATATTTAAATAAAGTTTTTTTTAAATATCTCTCTTGAATACATGTGTTCACATAAGGGCATCCCAATGTGATTCCATATGCCAGCAGCTTCATTGAAAAATATCGTAAATCAATATTAATGTTATAATATAACGTTAATTTCACTTTTCAGCAGTGTATTAAGCCTCGTTTGCTGAGGCTGCAGAAGGTATTTTGGCAGGTAACTATGTAAGAAAGGGGGCTTTAGTCAAAACATATTGACCCTAGCAAAGCGGGACACGTGGCTCACAATTTTATTGAAAAAACTTTACGTAATTGAGTGAGGCCCCTAAAATTTTCCGTTTACTGATTTTTCCTTAATATCGATATAAATAAATGATGTGGTTATAAAATATTTACCAATGTAGTTAAGAAAAAGCAGGAGGCTCAAGAATGGAATAGATATCTTCATTCTCAATGGATAGACGACCCTGATTCTTGACTAATATCGGAAGTATCGCAAACAGTGTAAGAAGAGAATAATTCTAAAAGGAATATTAGCGGTATCTTATACTAGCCCTTATCACCTTGTATAATGGCAGAAACAATGAAACAAATATTCACTCGCAAGTCATGCTGACGCAAATAGCGTTAATGTTTACGATTTGATTTTGTTACCAAAAGTTGCTTCACAATTACAATAATATTTACAACCTATCATAAAAAATAGAATAGTCTTTCATATCTTCCTATAAAAAATAGGTGCGTCACGAATAGAGTTCTTAAATGCCGAAGAATTTATGTTGAGCAAATGCTCTCGAGGATGCAAGTGTTTCGAATTACAACAAAACACGTATTGTGTGCCGGATCTGATACACGGCATCCCTATAAGAGAAGCTGTTGCGTCCCCGCGCTTAGCCCTTAATCTACCTCTCTCTCCCCTCTTTCTCTTCGTCTATCCCCAGATCGTCACCAGCTTGAGAGGCTGCGCCGTCTATACTCATGGCGGCTTTCATCAGTAGGACACTTATGGTGTTCGCACAAAAAAATCCCTTGCAGTGTCATGGAGACGTCTCACGGACGTGCCGTCCGCGTACGAACACATAACGGCAACCAATCGCGTGCAACCTGCCGTGCTGCAACGCTCCGTGGCAGCACTTACTCAATTGCAATGTGAACTAGTGTAAGTAGCGAAATACTTATGTACGTCACCGCTTAGACCACAGCAGCACGACAGGTTGCACGAGATTGGTTAGCGTTATGAGTTCGTGTGCAGACGGCACGTCCGTGAGAAGCCTCCAGCGCAGCGCACTTCAACGGATTTTCTGTGTGAACAACTTTACCGGGGAGCCGTGTATCGGCTCCGGCACACTATACCTGTTTTGTTGCAATTCACAAATACGAGCGAAGTATAAACTGCCTGACTAGCAGCCTGTACCTCACGACCATAGTGTTTTCTAAACGTCTTAGCGTATCACCAATTGCCTAGGTCCAAATTGTCCTGGACTGGAAGTTCGTCTAGCCATCACAATCTGAAGTGTCATGGTCGACTGAAGGCGTCGGTGAAGAAGGCGTAAGGATCGCTGTAGTCTTGACAAACGTAGGGCCTGACTACAGCCGAATTAGTTGACGCGAAAAGATCAATGTCTGAGACTTCCCAATTTGCGAAGATTTCCTCTGTCGCAGTGGGAAGCAAATTCCACTCTGGGAGCGCCTTCTTTCTTGACAACCAGTTTGGGATTCCATTGGACCCGCCTACGAGATATTATGCCGCCGAAAGGGTTATTATCTGCTGGTCGAGAAGGTGAAGAATTTGGTACGTCTGGTCCAAAGAACCTATCGACCCTGTACCTCCTCCTTCTGAATGTAAGCTACCAGGGTACGATTGTCTGAATGGAGCAGAATGTGAGCGCCCTGGATATAATGAGCCATCTGTTTTGTTGCAGCATATACTGCAAAGATCTCTTTTTTGTTCGAGTGCTATCGTTTATGATCCTTGGTCCACGATCCGGAGATGTGGGATCCATCTAGCTGGACTCCCTACCCGGTGTCCGCTACATACGTTGTCAGCAAGTTGGTTATCCTTCCCCTGAACAGGCAACTAGATGACGTGATGGCCCCCTGCCACCACTGCAAATCCTCCTCCACTCGAGACGTGATCGCTAACTTCTTCCGAAGCCTGTGTTGATTGAACTGGGTTAAAAACCTCTGAAGGTAGCGTCAGTGGAGAAGTCCCCCGAGAATTACAAAGTTGGCAAATTTCATGTGCCCCAGTAGGCACTGAGTCTGTTTCAGCGTACAACGCCCCTCAAATCGTATTTCATCTATCAGGCCCGTGATATTTTGGACCTTTTTGCTCGGAAGGCACTTGAGATTGTCCCGCGTGTTTCAGAGTATTCCCATAAATTCCATCTCATGGCAGGCATGAAGAAAACACTTCTCGCGATTCATTCATTCATTTGATTATTTTGTTGGAAATGATGTTTTCTAGTTAAAAATCAATGCTTTGACTCGAGATTCAACTCATGCACGTTTGGTTTAAAATGTATCTTCTAGAGTTGAAAATTCAAATATTTGGTTGAAAATTCCTATATTTTATGGAAAATTGGAATTTTGTGGGCGAATAGCTAATATCCTTGGTGACTAATTTATCTTTTTGGCTGAAAATTCTTCAAAAAATTCAAGTATTTGGTTGAAAATTCATATACTTTGTGGAAAATTGATCTATTTTGGTAGAAAATGCATCTTATTGGTTGATAATTTATTTTTTTGGTTGAAAATGAGTTTTTTCTTCTTCAGACTTCATTTTTTATGTGGAAATGAAACTCCTACATTTGGATTGAGAATGTGTCTGTTTTAGGTGAAAATTCAACTATTTGTTGAAAATCCGTCATTTTTGTAGAAGAGTGCTCTCATTAATTGAAACTTCATCTTTTTGGTTCAAAAATAATTTCTTTGGTCGAAAATGTAACTATTTTGTTGAAAATTCGTTTGTTTTTTGGATGAGAATTAAATTTTTTTCAGTTGAAGATTTATCATTTCAGTTAAAATTCACCTTAACAGAAATTTTCAAAAAAAAAAGTTGAATTTTGAACTGAAGAAGATTGATGTTTAAACTGAAACATATAAATATTCAACCAAACATAAAATAATTAACTTGTTAGATGTAAAAGAATTTTTAAAAAAATATCAAGGAAATAGTTAAATTTTGATGAAAAAAATTTGTTTTCAATTAAAGTGGTAAATTATCAACCAAAAATATGAATTTTCAGCAAAGTAGTTCCACTCTTAACTAACAATAAGTAGTACAATTTTAAACCAAAAAGTCATTTAAACAATTTTCCTAAACGTACTTAGAGTTTGTCTATTTTCGAAGGAATAGGCCCAATTTTTTGAAGGAAGCAACAAAACTTGTCATCCCGCTGATATTTTCTAGATTGTTTTGTAAAATTAAAAGAATTATTACTTATTTAAACAACTTTCAGCAAACAAATCAGGATTTGGCTATTTTTCAACTTGGTCATATACGTCGCAGATGGTCATCCATCCGAATGCTATGCGCGATAGAAATGGCTGGACATCTTGACTCTTCTCGAGTCGATATCATTTACTGTGAATCATAATTATTGATGTAAAAATTAATTTCATGGAATTTTATTGAACTTCATTTCCAACCTTTTGAGTTCCAACCATCACTTTGATTAATCTCATCAAGAAAAAATTGCACAATCATTTTTTTAAATAATATTTTTATGTGGAAATTCGATCTTGAAGTTTACACTAGACGTCCATTCTTTATCAACTCCAAGGCTCTCTTTGACGCTGGCTCCACTAACGGTAGCCATTGGACAAGTGAAAAATATCGAATAGTAGTTCTTACACAAGATTTATGTATACAACAAGGCATAGGAAAGCCTTCTTCAATTATTGGAAAGAAAGTGACCCTCCCAGGCTCTTGATGGTTCCACCCAAGTGTTCCAACCAAATAATCATTGACCATTATTTCAGTAGTATCAGGTTCTATCTTGAGATAAGCAGGCCATGTACCATGTAATCCAAAAATGTACCTGTTGAAAACATCCTTCTTCAAACAAAATCCATTAGATGGTAGAAAATCATTCGGTCCAGGGGGATGAGAGGAACTGGTGGAACTAGAGGAAGCAGCCTCATCAGTTTGAACATTACTTTTACGACTATTGCGTAGTTCATTTCGTTGATTTCGTCTGCTCTGCGAGCTTAGTTCTGTGAACAGACAATAAAAATATCAATGTTTGTCACATTCCTTAACCGTCACGTGACCTTTTATTGAACAGATATAGAATTTTAACGATACATCCGAACATTTTCGGAAGAAAAATGAAGAACGGAATACGGCAGCCCAATATACTAGTTGTACCGTACGGTAGTGATGCGAGAAAAATGTTAAAGTTTAACCTTTTGTAATGTTCATAAAAAAATAATAGATTTCCATTATAAAAAGTCACCTACTTATGAAAGGAAACACCGCCAAGCAAGTAACGGAATGGTTTTTATAATTTATTTTTACCCTGAAGATGGTTTTTAACGCACGTATGGGAACGACGTTTTTGTTGTCAAGATGTCCTTTTCAGTTTTATTATCGGATTCACAAAAAAAAGAGAGTTAATATTTTAAGTTCAATTTTATAAAATCTTGTATCAAAGGGTACGCCTAATATTTCTGTATTTATTACTCAACTGTAACTACAATTTTTTACTTAAAAAACAGACGTACGGTAATGACGTCTGAAATGGAAAAAATTGAGGGACAGACTTCAAGGCTCTTACAGTATTATTTATATTAATTAAAAAAATGTGCATACATTAAATTTATGTTCATGTGAAGTTTACAAACTTGATACGTTAAACATCTTCCAGGTTACTGTCTAGAAAAAAGAAGAAAATCAGTTTATCCTTGTGCAAAGTGAGGTTGGGATGCCGTACGGTAATGACGTTTTGGTTGTTCTTATATTAAATTAAAGTAAATAGGAACAGAAGTGAAAAAACAGAACTGACCATTTTGTACAGGATGATAATAAGTGTTTCAAAAAAACTCCCCATAACTATTTATCTTTACATGTGTGACTAGCTGGGAAGAGAGGGGTTGAGCAAGAATTGGAAATTAGAAAAATAAGATTATTGATAATAAAAAAAATAATAATCACATATTTCACTATTTGATCATAATCACTATTTGGTGTGAATATTAATCAATCCAGAGTCAAAAAGCATTTTAGATCCAAATTGAGTTTTTTTTAACTCCGTGTGGAGAACACGTTTTACGCCATATGGTGGGACCTCTTGAGGGTCTAATCTAAATTACGTTAATATCATTTTTTTTAACAGTGTATTGTGACTCGTCTTCTGATGCTACAGAAGGTATTTTGGCAGGAAATTATGTAAGAAAGAGGGTTGAGTCAAAACATATGGACCCAACAAAGGGGACACGTGGCACTGATTTTTCTTCAGTATTGATACAAATAAATTATCTGATTATGAAATACTCACCAATATAGTTGAGAAAAAGCACAAGGCTCAAGAATAGAATGGATATCTTCATTCTCACTAGATAGATGACCCGGATTCTTGCCTAATATCGCAATATTTCGCGAACAGTGTAAGAAGAGAATAATTCTGGAAGGAAAATTAGCGGTATTTTATACTAGTCCTTATCACTATCTATAGTGCCAGAAACAACGAAACTAATACGTATTCACTCGCAAGTTATGCTAACGCAAACATTGTTAACGAATAGAGTTCTTAAATTCCGAAGAATTTATGTTGAGCGAATTCTCTCGAGAATATGGCATTTATAGAGCATTTAGGAGAATTTGAAGCATTTATTGTTCACGTAAATATATACAGGGTGTTCTGAAAGTATGGAACATCAAAATCGCTTGGAAGGGAGCCATTATCGGCGACAATAACCGTCTAGATATGACCTTGAATAATAGAAACATTGACCCTGGAAGGTCATGGCAAGGGCAAACAACGTGCAGCAGGATAACTCAGGATAACTTAGGCATGCATTTTTGAAGAGAATGACCTTGGATGTTCCTGGTAAGGTCAAAGAACGGAATGGTAGGATGACTTGAACAGCATGAATTTTGGAGAAAATGTTTAGTACAAAACCCTCCGAGTAACAAGTTGGACGTAGAAGATGATAAAAAGAAAATAATTTAAGCTGAGAAGTTGTCTACATCTTGGGTCGGCCATCTTGTTCCGCCATCTTTGATTTGGGAAATTTCGAAATCTGTCCTCAAATTTGTGATCAGCGACCCCGAAAAGCCCTGCATACCAATTTTTGGATAAATCTGTTGATTTACGAAAATCTCGTCCGCCTTCTTGGATGAGACATCTTGAATTTGAATTTGTTTTTAATCTGGCCTTAAATTTGTGATCAGCGACCACTAGAAGCCCTGCATACCAATTTAGGGATGCTTCTGTTGATTTTGGGAAATCTCGTCCGTTATTTTGAATCCGGTATCTTTGATTTAAAAATTTTCGAAATCTGGCCGTAGATTTGTGATCAGTTATCCCAAAAACTCCCAATTAACATATTGAATATAAAAAATATGGTTACAAAAAATGTATGCCGCAAAGTCTTTCTCAGGATAATTGATGAGCAGTCGCTTTAGCTTCAGTAGCTGCTATAACAGTTCTTCTCAGAATAGTTAGTGAAGTTTTTTGAGCAGTGCAGTGGTTCTTCCTTATAATTAAAGAGCAGTAGCTTAAGCTGCAGCAGTTTCTCTTAGAGTCCCTCTTATGATAGTTAGTGAAGTTTCTCTTGCAGTGCACGACTGCTGTTGGTTTTTTTTTGGTTCTTTGGGGTTTTTGGAGTTTTGAGTTTTCTGGATCATTTCAGTGATCATATCTTCAATAGTCCTTGGATGATTGAAGAGCAGTTGCTTTAGCTCCCCTAACAGTCCTTATCAGGATAGTTAGCGAAGCTTCTTTTGCTGTATAGTGGTTGGTTTTTTCATTAGTACCTTCAAGGATAATTACAGTGCAATCTATCGCGTTATATTTTATCAACAATCCTTCTGCTTCTTTCTTTCTATTGGCTTCTCTAACAGAGGAAGAGAGGGTTTTTACTTCCAAATCTGAGAGGATGGAGGGATAGAGTGAGGTAGCATGATAATGTGGCGGCTCTATTTAATGAAACCTTTCGTGAAGGCCAAGTAGGTATATATCGATCAACTGTGTCTCGCAACATCAAACGAACTGAAGAAACTAGGACAAATGAGAATTGTCCGAAGTCTGGAAGGCCGGAATTCGAAGCAGAAGATCGGCAAGTTGAAGTAGTCCAAGCATTTATTCAAAATAACAAATTGTCTATTAGACAAGCTGGTCAGCAGCTTGAAATGAGTCATACTCCGGTTCATAACAATTTGAAACTTGTGCACTTTTGCCCCTAGGAAATACGTTCATCAAGAGTGAAATGAAGATGATCCTAATCGAAGAATTGAATTTTGCCGTATAATGATGGAAAGAATTATCCAGAACCCCAATTTTCTGTACACACACAGCGACCACAAAAGCTAAAGGTTTGAGCAGGGCTTTTCAGGGATGAAGTGACTGGACCTTTTTCGATAGATAAAAACCTAGATGAACTGAAATACCTCCAACTACTGATGGATCAGATAGTTCCAGCAATTGAGAAAATAGCTAGTGATGATTGTTAAGAGGTTTGGTTTCAGCAAGATGGAGCACCGCCCCACTTTCGACTCATTGTAAGAGACTATTTGGATAAATTTTTGACTCGCCAGTTGTTGAGGCCAAATTATTTGGCCAATTTAGTTTTGTAGATTATGTCTCTGAAAAAAGTAATAATTGGATAGAATAATTTCAGAAAATTATAAACAATAAGTCCTATCCAGGTTATTTCTCCGCCCCACCGCACCACACGACGAGGTAATCCTGGGCAGACCCTGGCTTACTCGACATGGGACAATAATCGACAACGTATCAAACTGCCTGTATATAGGGCTTCACCAGCGGTTAAGAGTTTTTGCTGTATACCCACTTCCTGCACCTACCTCCCTCGCTCCTGAAATCCTTGAAGAATCCTTGGCATCGACTATCGAGAACTGAACGACCTAACTACCGATGGAGCCATACCTTTATCAGTTATCCATGAAGCTTTAAAAGATCTAGGATCAGCCAAGGTATTTATCATAATGGATTTGAGAAGCGGATACCAGCGAATTCCCCTACACTCCGAATCAAGAAAGTACACTGCTTTTTCCATGCCCGACGAAGGTCTATATCAATTTGAAGTAATTACTTTTAGCCTCAAACATGCCCCCAGTACCTGCCAGAATTTAATGCGAGACGTCTTGGGAAACTACTCGCAAAAATTTTCGATGGCCTACCTATAAGACATAATTGTGTATTCAGATACTGAGGACGAACATCTGCTACACCTCGCACTCGTTTTTGAGAAACTTGAGTTATATGGCCTCACCTGCAATCCGAGAAAGTGACACTTCGGAAAAACACAATTACGTTATCTGGGACACATCGTGAGCGCCGATGGTAATCAGGCCCTGCACGAGCATGTGCAGGCTATACTAGATGCAGAGCCACCAGGCATACTTAAAGAACTAAGAATTTTTCGGCATTTATGAGTGGTTGTGCGAATACGTCCACCGTTTCGCCGAAGTTGCAGCACCGTCAATCGACCTGCTGAAACCAAACCAAAAATTCCGGTGGAACCCTAAGGTGCAAACCTCTTTTGAAAACGTGCAAACCCTGCTATCAAGATTTCTCACCCTGGAGCGACCAGACCTTTGATTGCTCTTCATCCTCCAAACCGATGCCAGCGCAAAAAGTCTCGCCGCAGTCCTACTGCAGGATGATGAAAATAAGAAACGGCGAATAGTGTCGTACGCAAGTGCAAAGTTCTTGACTTACATCGTCGGAAACAGTCGTGGCGTCGATAATGAATTGAAAGATGCCTCATCTCGGCACCTAGATCTCGAAACATCTTTACGAGGAGGGTTCTCGATAAGCAAACCAGATACATGGATTCGTATAAACGCAATCTGTCATGGGCCGCAACCTGAATGGGTTCGCGAAGCACAGAGAATCGAAGCTGTAATCGACACTGAAGTCGAACGCTGGCACGAACTTCTCGCACAACATCGCCGAAACATGGTAGAACAGGTTCTTCACGAACATCTCGACTCTCTCTTATCAGAGCACCCTGGAATGGGTAAGACGTTACGGGGCATCAGAACCCGGTATTACTGGCCGGGAATGCGCCGAAATGTTAGAAAGCACGTAGAAAGTTGTCACCTATGCCTCTGCACAACGGCTATACGCACGACCCAACCAGACTGCCTTCGACCACGCGCAGCAAAAGCACCCTGGGGAACCGTGGCCCCGGATTCGATGGGTCCCTATACGAGACCAACGACTGAGAACAGTTTCGTCCTCGTTGTAAAGAACTTATATTCTCGATGGGTGGAAGCGTTTCCAAATTGGTTCTTCTAGAGCACACGTCCTCGTCACTTTATCAGAATGAGAAGTCTTCCTTAGATGGGGCTACCCTCGACAAATATTGAACGACAATGGCAAGTAGTCCACTAGTCAAAAATGTATCAACGTGTGTCAAAGATGGGACTGTGACTTTCGAACAACCTCCGTATATCACCCACGTGCCAACCCTGTAGAAAGGAGAAATCAGGAGCTGAAAGAAGGCATCGGATTAAGCCTCGATCAAGGAAACCATTGTCGTTGGGACCTGCATCTACCAGAAATACTGTTAAACCTATGACGATGAAGAAACGTGGTAACAAGACAACCACCGAGTTATTTACTAACAGGCAGAGCGTTTAGACGCCCAGGATAGTGATGATTTTAAGAGAATAAACCGCCATCAGTTGAAGATTTCATTACAGCAGAAGAAACAGCGCGAGAAAATCAACGTAATTACCAGAAGCGTTACGCCGGAGAACCTTCGAGGCCCCAGTTCCATCCTGACGATCGAGTCCATCTGAAGACGCACGCGGGAGGTTTATTGGACCGTCAGGGGTAATAAGAGGGTAAAAGTTCACGCCTCTCAACTGCTTTCAGCACCGCAAAGAGGTCACAATGATATTCCGACACAGGAAGACCCTAATTTAATGAACTGAAAAAAGAGAGAAGAGAGACTCAGGCAAGAGTTATAAGAAGCGAGCACTGACCAGTTCTGGGGAATGCAACGAGTGGAGGGAGAGGTGATCCAAAAACTCTATAATGAAAAAACGGAGTCCCTTCCTACTTAGGCGCTGCTTCCCTTTAAGAAGGGCCACGTGATAGCGAGTAGTTAGTAGTTTAGTAGCGAGTTACCCCTTGACCAAGACAACGACTATTTCTGTAAATCTTCGAGTGAAAAATAAACGACTGCGAAGCTACACCCGGTGTCTCTTTCGTTCCCCGAGGAAGACGCCTTTCGAAATCTCCAAAGTGAGCCTACTTTCATACCACTTCCTCGCCTGCTGGTAAAACACAGCAAGCGATTTCTCATGCCCTCACCTGCTACTAAATTGGAGCAAGTTAACTGTCTTTCCTTATCTCCACCCACTGCCTGCTGGCAAATTACAGAAATCGATTCCTCACTCCCCTTGACCCTCCCACCTGCTGGTAAATTACAGCAAGTGGATTGTCCCTTCCATCTTCGTTCAACCGCCTGCTGGTAAAATACATAAATCGGTTTCTCTTCCTCTTTTCCCCCTTACACCTGCTGGTACATTACAGCAAGTGGGCTGTCTTTCCTTTTCTCCAACCAACACCTGTTAGTAAACTACAGCAATCGGTTTCCTCTCCTCGTCGAGTACAGCCGAGCAAGACGAAGAAGATACTTCCAGGTCGAGTACGCAAGAGGCTGAAGCGATACCTCGCCTTCCTTCAAGTGGCGCCAGTCACTTAAACCTGCAAATTGTTATACCAAGGGTTCCGAGACCCACGGCTTGAAGTATCGACTGAAGAATACCACTTGACGCCCCTGCGGCCCCGGCTCACCCAGGATGGAGACATAGCGGCAGTCGCTCAGCTAACCCCAGTACTGGCAGAATACCGTACAGACCCCTCGCAGCTCCAGCTCACCCAGGATGGAGACATAGCGGAAGTCGCCCAGCTAGCTCCAGTACTGGCAGAATACCATTCAGTCCCCTCGCAGCCCCGGCTCGCCAAGGATGAAGGAATAGCGGAAGTCGCCCAATTGGCCCCAGTCAAGACGTCGCAACCGGAGAGGGTTGCCCCCTGCCTGTCACTCGCGGGGGAAGGAACATTGGCGGCAGAGCTTGCCGTCTCATACAGCGATTCAGAAGCAATTAGCCTAGACGTAGGCTTGCCTGTCATCCAACCATCGCCGCTGCGCGCGCCGGAGCGCAGATCCGAGGCCCAAAGGATCCACCGAAATAGTTTTGTTTCGGCACGGCAACTTCAAAACCTGTAAACCCTCACCACGCCACTTGGCCCTCGAAGCAGGCCACCAAACCTCGCAAGCCATTCTCCCGCATACAAGGGAGCCCTGTCAAATTAATCAAGCGCCGCCACAGGCACTCCGTACACTCGCGCCTCTCTGAGAAACTAAAATTCTAACCTACATTGAATACACGAAAACATTGACTATGAAACCTTGCCTCCTTAATGACTACACCCACCCGATTATGTTAAGTTCGTGACATAATCTTTTTTCTAATTAGTGCGGAACAATGGATTGGGCCTTATCAATTTAGAGGAAAATTTTCATTGGCAAAGTTATGAGTATTTGAACTTTTAAAGCTCGTAACACAATTAATGGAAGAATGTTCTGATTTTTGCTTTAAAGTGCTGCTGTTTCTAAATTGCTATAGACATTAAATTGACTTGTATATAACATCTTGCTAAATAAAGCGTATTTCAGAAAAAGGATTCATCCTTTGAGCTCTCTAGTAGCTCAGTGGTTAGAGCCTTTGGCCGGAAATCATTAGAGCTGTTGTCCGTATCCCAGCGTAGCGAAAGAAAAATATCTTTTTTCTGAATAAAGTTAATTTAAAACTTGCGTCTTCCGTTATTACCCACTGAGTCTTGCACACTTTCTACAAAGCTATCTCTGAACCTTAGGAGTAATATAGCAACGCTGGACTCATATTCCCTCCTGTCACTTTCAATCGGCAGTTTTATTTCTTTATTGCACTTGGAAATACAAGTGCAAAGATTTTTGACACTTCGAATTCATGATAATGTCAAGAAATGGTCTATTTGCCTATCGCAAATTCACTATACTTCTATTTATCAGAACGAGCCATTCACGTAATAAGAGTCGGACACCTGCTTAGTTGACAAGACAATTTTATGAATAAATTATTTGCTCTTGCAAATATATATGCTACTGCACCAAGCAGACCTACCCTGACGTATCATTAGGAAATTGTCGACATAACAAGATGTTACCCGTATAGCATAGAAGAGTGTACATAATAATTCCTATATTATTCATTCAAGAGAATTTTATTGACTCAATATACATAGTTTTTTATTTCTCTGTGAGAAACGCTTTGCATAATCAAAGACGTAATTTCCACTTGTTGATGCCAAAAATATTAAACAAAACGATTGTGTTGATAGATAGATAAGAGAATTGATATGGTTGAAATAATAAATGCCTGAGAAAGAATTATGGTGTCCTGTTCGTTGACAGTAGATATAGTATTATAAGGGTAATTTGATTCACGCCTACGTAACATTTGTTCAGTTCATAAAAACAAAAGATTGCTGCTGCTAGTCTGTGAATCCGTCCTTCCCTCTAATCCAATCAATCAGAGATACTGAGTTCCAACCATCGCTTTGATCAATCTTATCAACGAAAAATTGCACAATCTTTTTTTTAAATAATATTTTTATGTGGAAATTCGATCTTGAAGTTTACACAAAACGGTCATGCTCTATCATGTCCAAGGTTGTGTGTGCTGCTGGCATCACTAACGTTAGCCAATCTTCAAGTGAAACATGTTGAAGAGTTCTTCTGTTACAATTTTTATTTATAAAACAAGGTGTGATTGTGCCATCTTCAATTACTGGATATAAATGGATCGTCTTAGGGACCTTACGGTCCCACCCAAGTGTTCCAACCAAATGATCGTCAAGTATTATTTCAGTAGTATCAGGCTCCATATTGAGATATTTAGGCCATCTACCATTTAATTTAAAAACGTGACCGCCGAAAAAATTCCTGTTTAAAGCAAATCCATTCGTTGGCAGCACAGCATTCGGTCCACGGTGATTAGAGGAACTAGCGGAACTAGAGGGAGTAGCGTCTTCAGTTGGAAAATTACTTTGACGATTAATACGCTCTTGATATCGATCCTGTCGTCTGCTCTGTGAGCTTAATTCTGTAAAAAGACAATAAAAATATCAATTTTTCCACATTTCGTCATTATCACGTGCTCTTTTATGGAGAAGATATAGAATTTAAACGATATATCGGAACATTGTTCGAAAAAAAAGGAAGAAATACGGCAGCCCAATTCGCGGAGAGAAAAATCCAGGCGCGTGAACATTTGTTACGCATTAATTCCAAGAGGGCGAGCTAAATTTCCAAGAGCCTCCACGGACTTTTTCGGTGAGTCTCCTTGCGATTTGCTTTTAGGCTACGCCTCCTGCGAACATTTAGTGGTGCAAACGGGTCCACAGGCAGAAGGCTTGGCCTAAAAGCAAATTGCAACGAGACTCAACGAAAGAGTCCGTGGAGGCTCTTGGAAATAAAGCAAGAGACGCCTGCGATATGCACCTAATGAATAGTCCATGCGTTAATATACGGAGAGAAAAATCTACGCATTAGTGCGTGAACATTTGTCAGGCATTAATACCAAAAATGGGAGCGAAATTTCCAAGAGCCTCCACGGACTTTTTCGGAGAGTCTCCTTGTGATTTGCCTTTAGGCCACGCCTCCTGCGAACATTTAGTAGTGTGAACGTATCAACAGGCAGAAGGCGTGGCCTCAAGGCAAATTGCAAAGAGACTCACCGAAAAAGTCCGTGGAGGCTCTTGTAAATAAAGTAAGAGACGCCTGCGATATGCGCCTCATGAATAGTCCATGCATTAATACCTTGAGCTCTCTTGCGCTAAACCCCGGAATTCATTTTAAAAAAACTCCCCATAACTATTTATATTTACATGTGTGACCAGCTGGAAAGAAAGGGGTATTTCAATTTTTTAAGTGAAACATCTTTTCTCTTGTTCTGAAAAGACTTTTACATTATCTGCAAGGACACGATGCCAAAGATTTTAAATGGGAACAACACAGTTCACTGCAACGTGTGCGATCGTGCTGTGCACTTGAAATGTGCTAACATGAGGACAGGCTATTACACTTGCATACATTGTGAACCAGAATAATTTTTTTTTAGTCTTTTTAAAATCATTAATTTTTATTAACTGCAACTTTAATAAACATGAACTACTGGAATATGCCATTTTCTTTTATTTTTTGTTATGGCCCACAACTCCCCACCAAAAACATAAATATCGAGTTTTATAAGATTTACGTCATCCTAAATATTTCTCGCGCATTAACGAATTTTATTAATTGTGGTCTCCAGTTGATGTATTGAGAAGTTTACTACAAATACCAGTTCATACATTGACAATTTATCGATGTTCAGAGAAGTTATGCCTGGAAAACAAAGCATGGCCCACAACTCCCCACTCTCACCTACTAATTGAAACTTTGTTCAATACCTCAAAGTGTACAAGATAATATTAATAATAATATAATATGAAAGTTTCAAATAACTATTTATTTGTTAAAAGTTTTTGAATACATAAATTCGAGCTGAAATCAAATTCTGAGAATGGAGAACAAGAAAATAAATATTATCAGTTTGTTTTTTAAATTTATATGAATATAATTTTTATAAGATTCTTGTGAAGTTGAAAAAGATTTTTCAATATTTTGCATATGTCAGAAAAGAATCTAGAAGATTTTGAAGACACGTTTTTATTTTATGGGATTTTACAAAATATGAGGAAAAATTCGAACCTTTTTGAAAGATGTTAAGGACTTTTAGAAGTTCGGAAGAAATTCTTGGATTTATTCCATTTTTTTTTTAATTTTCGAATTTTACCAAATTGAAACAGTTCGCTTCAAAATCTTCTGCACTCTTTATCGAAATTTTAGAAAATCGTTTGAAAAATTCAAAAACCTTTTTTTAATTTTCTCTGGCAGTGCTTTGTTCGAAAAATAGAAAAAAAAAACATTTTACATTTCAAATGTTTCCTACATTTTTTTTTAATTCAGCAAAATTTTAGAAATCTTTAGAAATGTTTTGAAATCTTCTTAAATAGTCTCTTAAAATTAATTTTTCGGAACGAAAAGTCATTTCTAGGTTTTTCAGTTTTTACTTAGGGGGTGATTTTATTTTCTGTAGGGAAAGTTTTTGGGAATTGGTTTTCGGCGCGTTTACGAGCCCAAAAAGCCCAAAATTTTGTCGTGTTTATTTTTTTAATATAGACGTCTTAATTTAAAATTATCTAGTTGCAATATTCTAAATATAAGACATCCTGTAGATTCTTGTGATTGTACTTTTTTCATAAATTCATGTAGGAAATTCAAACTCCAATAAAATACAGAAAAGAACTACAACATTCGTCAGAATAATACAAAAAAGTTGTTTCATTTTAGGGTATTTTTAGCCCCTAAAAAAATAATTGAAATTCACAAATTTGAAACTTTTTTTCAATACCATGAAGAATACAAAAAAATATTAATAATAATAATAGAATATATAAATTTCAAATAGCAATTTATTTGTTGTTAATTATGATTTTCTTCTTCAATTCATAGTAGTATAATTTTGAGAATATTCTTGCCCAGGCGGAAAAATTCTATATAGTTTATACATAATGTATTATGTATAGGCACTATATAAAAAATTATATATATTTTATGCATAATCGGCGATTCACAAGTTATGTAATAGGAACATAATATTTCTTCATTATAATTACCTTGTTGGACACGATTTAGGTATGTCATTGAGTCCGGACGGTATAAAGGTGCGTAATATCGGTACTCCTTCGGAAGTGAAAACGACCCCGGTGTACCTAATCATGCACCAGGTTGCTAAAAGCATCGTTTACAGGAATTTTTTCAATATTTAAACTTCGATGACAAAAAGATCAAATTATAATGTAGTTGCGCCGGCTCTGGTATACCTGATCATGCACCAGGTTGCTAAAAGCATCTTCTACAGGAATTTTCCAAAGATTTAAAGTTCGTTGATGAAAAGATCGAATTCAAATGTAGTTGCGCCGACCCTGGTGTACCCGATCATGCACCAGGTTGCTAAACGCATCTTCTACAGGAATTTTCTCAACATTCAAACTTCGATGATAAAGAAATCAAATGTCAATGTAGTTGCACCGACCCTGGTGTACCTGATCATGCACCAGGTTGCTAAAAGTATCGTCTACAGGAATTTTCTCAAAATTTAAAGTTCGTTGATGAAAAGGTCGAATTCAAACGTAGTTGCGCCGACCCTGATATACCTGATGCATGCACCAGGTTGCTAAAAGCATCGTCTACAGGAATTTTCTCAACATTTCAAGTTCGATGTTAAGAAGGTCAAATTCCAATGTTGTTGCGTCAGCCTTGGTGTACCTGATCATGTACCAGGGTCGGTACAACTACATTGGAATCCGGTCTGTTTATCATCGAACTTCAAATTTTGATATAATTCCTGTAGACGATGCTTTTAGCAACCTGGTGCATGATCAGGTGAACCAGGGTTGGCGCAACTACATTTAAATTCGATCTTCTTTTCATCGGAATTTAAATTTTGAGAGACTTCCTGTAGGTGATGCTTTTAACAACCTGGTGCATGATCAGGTACACCAGGGTCGGCGCAACTACATTGAAATTTGATCCGTTTATCATCGAAGTTTAAATGTTGAGAAAATTCCTGTAGAAGATGCTTTTAGCAACCTGGTGCATGATCAGGTACACCAGGGTCGGCGCAACGACATAGGAATTTGATTTGTTCATCATCGAAGTTTAAATGTTGACAAAATTCCCGTAGAAGATGCTTTTAGCAATCTGGTGCATGACCAGGTACACCAGGGTCGGCGCAACTACATTTGAATTCGATCTTTTCATCATCGAAGTTTAAATGTTGAGAAAATTCCTGTAGAAGATACTTTTAGCAATCTGGTGCATGGTCAGGTACACCAGGGTCGGCGCAACTACATAGGAATTTGATTAGTTCATCATCGAAATTTAAATGTTGACAAAATTCCCGTAGAAGATGCTTTTAGCAACCTGGTGCATGATCAGGTACACCAGGGTCGGCGCAACTACATTTGAATTCGATCTTTTCATCAACGAACTTTAAATTTTGAGAAAATTCCTGTAGACGATGCTTTTAGCAACCTGATGCATGATCAGGTACACCAGGGTCGGCGCAACTACATTAGAATTTGATTTGTTTATCATCGAAGTTTAAATGTTGAGAAAATTCCTGTAAGAAGATGCTTTTAGCAATCTGGTGCATGGTCAGCTACACCAGGGTCTGCGCAACTACATTTGAATTCGATCATACATTTGAAACGACCCGGGTCGTTGTCACTTCCGGAGGAGTACCGATATTATGCACCTTTATACCGTCCGGAGTCAATGACATACTTAAATCGTGTCCAAGAAGCTAATTATATGAAGAAATATTATGTTCCTATTATATAAATTGTGAATCGCCGTTTATGTATAAAATATATATAATTTATTATATAGTGCCTATACATAATACATTATGTATAAACTATATAGAATTTTCCCGCCTGGGTGAGAAAATTAAAAAAGATTTTTGATTATTTCAGATGAGTCAAAAAAGAATCCAGAAGATTTAAAAAAAAAATTTTATGTCACAGGATTTAAAAAAATATCAGGAAAGATGTTAGTCATTTTAAAAAATGTTTAGGACTTTTAGTTTGCAAGAAATCAAGAAATATTGGATAAATTTTCGGAAATATTTCCAAACTTCTAAATATTACTTTAATCTACTTAAAACGTTCTAAATTCCTAAAAATATTTTCAACTGATCATTCCAACCATTCTAATCTTTAAAAATAATTCAAATTTTTCTTGATTTTGTTTTAAATTCTGCAGAATTAAACAGCTTCCTGGAAATCTTTCAGATTCTTCTTTGGAAATTTCAAAAATCCGCTGAAATTTTTTAAAATAATCTCTTAAAATTAATTTTTTGAAATAAAAAATAATTTTAATTTTTCCGAGGAACGTGAACATTTTTCTTTTCATTTTCGCGAAACCTTGCAAAATTCTTCAAAAATCTGTACAAGTTTTAATTATCTTTGAATCGTTTCAAAACTTCTGAATATCTCTTGAACGTACTCAAATTTTCTCTAAAATTATGTAATATGGCAAAATTGCAAAAATTTTGCTTCAAGATCTTTTACATTTTTTTTTTAAATTTTAGGATATAATTTGGAAATAATAACAAATGTTTGGTCATCTTTATCAATTTTATCTTAGAATTCATTAAAAAACAATCGTCTGAAACTTTCCCATGAATCTTCAGAACATTTTTTTCCCTTGTCGCCCTGCAAAATTCAGTTTACCTAACATTTTTTTAAATCCTAATAATTAAAAAAATTATCACAGTCTTTCATATTCTTTTTCAACAAATTTTTAAATCTTGAAAAGTTATAATTATCCTTTTATAATAAAACCTGAACAATTTGAAATTTTTCCATAAATCTTCAACAAAATTTAATCTTCTCAAATCTCTCATATTTATTAAGAAGCTTCTAATTTTTTTCGATTCTTCACAATAAGTTTTAGCCCATAATTTAATTTTTCTTATCTCTGGAAATTTTCTTTCCGAACCTATAATGCCTAGAAACATTCAGAAATAAATTTTACAATGAAGTAAAATTATTTATTAAGGAATTTTCATATAAAAAGTTTATTGTGCAGAAAATTCATAAATTAAAAATAGATTGTGTTATTCATATAAAAGTTTAAATTTTCTATTTTCAATGCTGTTTTTTACGAATAAAACAAAAACTACGCGTCATATCAAAAAGTGAATAGTAAACAATTTTGCAGATCTTTTTTAGATGCATAATTTTGGTCGAATCATCTTTTTTCGTATCTTGCATATCTAATCACCTACGCTATTTTTTGCAACGCTTGTCGAAAAAGTTGTTAGGAGGAGGGAACGAAAAATACCAGTTTTATATTGCATAGAGTGGAGTAAAGAAATTTTTTTAAAAAGAGAAAAGAAAAAAAAAATTTTTGAAAATTTTTTTTTTTTTTAATTTTTGAAGAAAAAATGTTGCGCAAAAAAATTTGTGAAAAGAAATTTTTGAAAAAAAATTTGTTAGAAAAAAATTTTCAAACCAACTTAGCAATGCAGATATGACTTTGTCAAAAAATAATCTTTTTGGGAATTAAACAGTGTGGATAAAGTCTCTGATTTTTGGGCTCCTCGAAAATACCTACTCCACGTAGATTTGACTTTTTTTACCACGTAGATATGACTGAAATAAAATATTTTTTGAATTTTTCAAATAGGAAGGGTTTAAGAAAGCGTTTCTAAAATATGTTCAGTTGAAAATGGGTTTGATTTTTTTTTTAATCTGAAAAGTTTTTAAAAAATGGAAAAAAGTATTAAGCGAAATCAGTTCAGGCGTTCCTGACGAAGCTTATTCGCGCCTGATAATTTGATTTATAATTTAGAACGAACGGTGCTTATTCATACGTGACATTGTACTTCGCCAAAATAACACTAAGCCTTATTCGAGTGTGACAAACCACGTTAAGACTGAATAGATGGTCACCGGAACGACTGATTATTGTACCAACTTTGCAACAGACTATATCTTTTAAATAAAACACTGATTTTTTATTAATTAAATTGTGTGTATCCAATTAATCTTCTCCTTTCTGGGTCCAAACAAATTTTACCAAAGCTTAGGGCTAGGTAACAATAATAATATGTATAATTTGTGTTTGAACCTTGATCTTTTTCAGTCGGAAATTCAACTATTTGGTTGCAAGTTCAAACTTCGTTCAAAAGTTATATTTTTTGTGCAGAAAATTAGTTAACAATGTAACTATTCTGTTGAAAATATATCTATTTTGTTGAAAAGCTGTCTTTTCTGTTGAAAATCAAACTACTTTGTTAAAAATTCATTTTTTTAAACTGAAAATTGCAATTTTTTATTGAAAATAATTTTTTGTATTGAAAGCTTTTGTCTTTGAGATAAAAATTCAAATGTATTATAAACAGTTTTTTTTTTGCTTAAAAATTCAATAATTTGGTAGAAAATTGATTTTTTTTCATTTGAAAATCAGTTGATCTTTTTATTTTGAAATTTCAAATATTTGGTTGAAAATTTATGTAATTTGTTAACAATTCGTCCTTTTTTGCAGAAAAATAATCTTTTTGCTTTGAAATTCGACATTTTGAAACAATTTTTTTTCTTTATTGACTAAAAAATCTTTTTTGGTTGAAAACTTAATTCTTGTTGAAAATTCGCGTTTTCGGATTGAAGATTCAACTGTTTTGTAGAAAATTTGAATTTTCTCTGGAAAATTCCATAGTTTGGTAAATAATTCAACTAACTTGTCGAATTTTGAACTACTTTGTTAAAAATTAATTTTTTAGTTAAAAATTCATCATTTTAGTTAAAGTGTTTAAAAATTATTTTTCGAGATAGTCATACCAAGTGGTACCAAGGGGTTGATTTTTAATGTTAAGGGTTGGAGCCCAAAAAGCGGAGTGGGTATTTTCGAGGAGCCCAAAAAAGCCCAAAAATATGCCCGGATTAAATTCGCGAAAAATGCAAATTTTTTGAAGGGGGTTGATTTTCGAGCTTAAGGGTTGTATTGAAAAAATTTTTTTTTGCGGATTCTAAGATCCCAAACAAAAGCCCGAAAATTCTGGTGAAATTGCATTTTTATGATTTTGTGTTTTAAGGAAGTAGATAGGTAGTAGATAGGCTAATGTAAGCCAGCACCTCCACAAGAAAATTTATTTAAAAAAAAAATTAAAGGAGCCCAAAAATTTTAATTGGGACACAAGGAAGCCCTAAAAAAGCCTGAAATTCTGAGCTATGGAAAATTCTGAAATTCGATTGTGGAGGTGCTAGCTTAATGGACCTTCAACCATCGCTTTCAAGGAATTCCGATTTGCATGCGGTACCTCTCTAAGGGCTGAACAAAAAAAGAATTTTGAAGAATAATAAAAAATAAGAGAATTGAAAAAAAAATTTAATATGTCTCTTGAATGCATGTGTTCACATAAGTACATCCCAATGTGATCCCATATGCCATCAGTTTCATTAAAAAATATCGTAAATCAAAATCAATTTTTTTCCTATTTGGTGTGAATATTAATCAATCCAGAGTCAAAAAACCATCTTAGATCCAAATTGAGTTTTTTTAACTCCATGTGGAGAACACGCTTTACTCCATATGGTGGGACCTTTTGAGGGTCTAATCTAAATTAAGTTAATATAATTTTTTTAATAATGTATTGTGCCTCGTTTTCTGATGCCACAGAAGGTATTTTGGCAGGTAATTATGGAAGAAAGGAGGGTTGAGTCAAAGCATATGTACCCTAACAAAGGGGTACACGTGGCTTACAATTTCATTTTAAAAAAAACGTTACGTAATTAAGTAAGGTCCCTACAATTTTCGGTTCACTGATTTTTCCTTAGTATTGATATAAATAAATTATTTGTTTATAAAATACTCACCAATATAGTTGAGAAAAAGCACGAGGCTCAAGAAGGGAATAGAAATCTTCATTCTCACTGAATAGATGACCCTGATTCTTGGCTAATATAGAAGTGTATTGCAAACAGTCTAAGAAGAAAAGAATTCTAAAAGGAAAATTATCTGTATTTTATAATAGCCCTTATCACTTTCTATAATGCCGGAAACAACGTAACTAATATTCGATCGCAATTCATGCTGATGCAAATAGTGTTAATGTGTACTGTTTGATTTTGTCATTAAAAGTTGCTTCACAATTACGATGATATTCACAAAATATCATTGAAAATAAAATAGTGTCACATTTCTGATCAATTTTAACAAATAGAAGTTCTAAAAAGATTCAATATTAATTTAAAAATTGAAAACAGCACGGTTTTTGGATCTAGCGCTTTACGCTCGGTCTCAATAGGGGTTTTCACTTCGTGTTCGACTTAAATGAAAAAAAAAGTTTATTTTCAAATATTATAAAATTATCGAAACCTCTGCATATGCGGTGGATATTAAATTAGTAGATATCTTTTTAGTGCACAATTTTCGTACATTCATCTTTTTTCGTATCTTGTATAGTTTGATTGCAAAATTGAATTTTTGATTTTTCATTATTTTGTTGTGCCATAAAAATTCAAATTTTCGGAATTTACACAAAATTAAAAAAAGTTTTATAACGATAGCGTAGAATGTTGAAAAAGAAACCATTTTCTTCTCGAGTTTTTTCCATGTCGTGCATTGTTTAGTTTGAAATGTCCATTTTCGATTGTTTTTTTGGAATTTGGAAAATTTTCTTCTATCAAAAAAAGTCATAGGAATATTTCGTTTTCCTTCCTGCATACTATTATTATCCGACCATAGAATTTTTGAATATAAAAAAAATTGTTCTTAATAATTTTCAAAATGTGCTCACTTTTCGAATTTTCATCGGAAATGGCTGGCAAACGGATACGACCTTCATTTTAGGACACTCGAAGAGTATGCCAAAGCTCAAACCAACGGGGTAATTCTTTTAAAAGTTATCGTGCTAACAAACTAAAATTCTACAAACAGACAGACAAACAGACAGACAAACAGACAGGCAAACAGACAGACAAACAGACAGTTGAACAGACAGACAAACAGACAGACAAACAGACAGACAAACAGACAGACAAACAGACAGACAAACAGACAGACAAACAGAAAGACAGACAGACATACAAACAGACAGAAAAACAGACACACAGACAGACACACAGACAGACAAACAGACAGAAAAACGGACAGACAAACAGAAAGACGAACAGACAGACAAACAGACAGACAAACAGACAGACAAACAGGCAGACAAACAGACAGACAAACAGACAGACAAACAGACAGAAAAACAGACAGACAAACAGACAAGTAAACAGACAGACTATCAGACAGACAAACAGACAGACAAACAGACAGACAAACAGACAAGTAAACAGACAGACTATCAGACAGACAAACAAACATACAGACTATCAGACAGACAGATATTTGGTAAAAACCTGTTCTTTGTTTTGTTTCAGGGGGTCTCAAAACGTGGACATTTTACCGAAAAAGGGGGGGGGGGGATTTAACCCAATTCTAATACCTTCTCATTATAGGATGAGAATGTAAAAAGTTCGAAAAAGCACATTTTTGAATATTTTGAAATAAACATTCCTTAAAATTCCTGGCAGAATTTGAACTTTTTTATTTTGAAAAATGAATTTTAAGAGGAAATTTACAAATATTTCAAAACATTTTTATTATTTCATAAAATTTCGAAAAAGAATGTGGACGAGTCTAAATGAAAAATGTTGAATTGGCAAAATTAAAGAGTTTTATACCAAATTTGTGTAAGTTTAAAACATATTTAGAAGTTTCAGAAGAATTTTAAATTAATTTAGAACTCAAACAGATTTTTTTAAACTTCAAAAATGTACATTTTTGAATATTTTTAAATAAAAATTGTGAAGCTTCGTAAGCATTTTGAAGAGTTTCACGATAAAGAAAAATATTTCTTAAAATTCATGGAATAATTAAAACTGATTTTTTTATTAAAAAAAATTTTTTTTTAAACAATATAAAAAAAACTTAGAAACATATAAAAAAATTTTCAAAATTGTCAAAACAGAACTTGGTAAATTTGAAGCCATCCTTTTCAATTTTCAGAATTTTAAGAAATTTGTTGGAAAAATTCAAAACATATTTAGAAGGATTAAATATTTTGGACAGGATAAAAAAATAATTTGAAATTCGAAAAGAATACATAACTTTTATAAGAATACATTTTTTTGAAGGTTTTGAGAAAATTTTCGAATCTTTTTAAAAAGTTTAAAAGGCCTGACAGAGATAAAAAAATTTTCTTGAGATTCCTGGAAAAAAAATTTTATTTCGAAAAATTAATTTCAAAACCATAATTAATTCTGATACAAAATGTTTAATTCTCTACCACAAAAATTAATTGTCAAGAGAATACAATGAATTATCAACTGAAAAAGACAATTATTCAACCAAACATGGAATAGTTAAATTTTCAGTTAAAAAATAATTAAAAAAAAACTGTTATTGAAAAATTTAAATTTTGAACAACAAAAAAGATTTTTGAACTAAAATGATGAATTATAACAAAAAATTAATCTCAAACAAAGTAGTACCACTTTAAACTAACAATAAGTATTACAATTTTTGACCAAAAAAGGTTTTTTATCCGCTATTCACAATTAGCGAAAATCTTAAAAATGTAATCAAATAGTTATTTTTGATTTTCTAAATATTTTTAGATTTCTGTAAACTCTAAATAATTTTCGGCAATTTCCATTAATTTTGCCCTAAAATGTGCAGAAGAACATCCATCCATCCCTTATCTCTAAGCCGCACGCTCTTATCGCCTTGCCTTCCTCGCTTCTCCTCGCCTCGCTCGCACGACCCTCCTTTTTCGCACTGCCTCGCTTGCCAACCTCTGTTTTCGCTCTGATACCTACTACTTATCTACTATTGACAATATTTACATCTTACTTATATCTACTTTCTCTCCTATTTACAATCTTTCCGTCTCCATTCCTCTTCCTCCTTCCTTCTCTTCATCTCCATCTTACCCATGCTACTGCCCTTTTTTCCCCCTTTTCATGCAACAATACCTCCATGCTTATCTCACTTCTTTCCACCTCCACGCACTCGTCCAACCAGTTCTCCACTCTTGCATCCCCCTTTCCACGCAGTTCACATATCCTCTTCTCCGGAGAGAGCCAGAACCTATTCAAACCCTCCATGCGCTCACACAGTCTCCCTGCCACCACCATCGTGTATACTTCATACGCCATATTCATTAGCGTAATCCCTCTATAATTTTCCTGTCTATCTCTATCCACTTTATTATACAGTGGCACTATTAACCCTTCTCTTCACCCTCCTGAAAATTCCTCTCCCCTCCATACTATCTTCACTACCTCCTTCAGCCTCTCCCTAACCTCTTGTATACTAAACAGCCATGCTTCGCTCTCTATCTCATCCAGCCCTGCTGTTTTTGACCTTTTCAACTTCCTTATCTGTTTTGCTATCTCCTCGTCATTCAACTCCTCCATCTCTGCTTCCCCCGTTCTTCTACTTCTCTCATCCATCTTCCTTGAATCTAAGCCCTGGAATGATTATTCAAAAAATATTTCCTCCACTCCTCACTCCCTATCTTCTCGCTGACCCCCACCCTACGCTTCCTAAACCTATTTATTATCTTCCAGACGTCCCCCTCTGTCTTAGCATTTGCTAACTCCTCTTCCAAATCTTTCTCCTTTTCCTGTTCTTTCTTCTTACACATCAACCTAAACCCCTTCCTCATTTCTACGTACTACCGCCTTGTCTTACGCCACTCTCACCTCTTATCCACAGACTTAATGGCTGATGGTCTGATTCCACCCTCTTCTCTACTGCGAATTTTTCCGTCTCCTCCCATCCTTGCATATTCACAACCACATAGTCTATCACCGATACGCCCACCTTACTTACATATGTGTATTCTACCTCTTCGTCCCCAGTTGCCATACCATTCGCGACCGCCCAGCCTCTATCCTCCATCCAGTCCCTTGGAATCTCCCCCTCCTTATTTATTATCTTACCCTTCGACTTCCTTTTGAAGCTCTCCCCTTCCCTGTGAAGTCCCCCTTTGCTCCCCATCCTCGCATTGAAGTCTCCACCCAGTACCACCATATCCTCCTCTCTTTCGCCCAGCAGGTCTTCCAGCCTTTCTTTGATTCTTTCCATCCCATACTTATTGTACACTGTCACAAACTTACACGTTCTCCCTCCTATTTTTATTTCCCTCATTTGCACTTCCTCCCCCTCTTCCTCTCCATGAACTTTTTCCTCTAATCCATCTCTAACCCCGGTTATAATTCCCCCTCTGGCCCTTCCTTTCTTCATCACTCTGACCGCCTCCTGGAGTCTCGACCTATACGCTCTTGGCAGCTTCGGCTCTATTCTATCCCATTCCTTTCTGTCTACCCACGTCTCTACCAGTCTCACAACATCAAATTCCTGGATATAACGCCAGAACTCCTCGTCCTTCTTCTTTACCCCTGCAACGTTCCAGTACAGCACCTTCACTACTCCTCTACCCTGCATTACCCCTACCCCCCTACTTCTTACGAAACAAATCCCCCTGCACTTCCTTCAACACCTCTTTCTCCTCGTCCCACACACTTCTCTCCTCTCCCTTCTAGCCCTGTCGTACAGCATTCTCTGCACATACCTTTCCTTTCTCGTTAAATCGTGATCTATAAGAACTCCCGCATCCTGTATCCTGTTCTTATTTCGCATTACCCCCAACTTTTCTTTCCAGCTCTCCAGCTCCACAACCGCCACTTCCTTCTCCTTCCTCCCCTCCAACTTCATTTTCCCTACCCCGCCTTTAACCCACCCTATGCTCTGTAGCAGATCATTCACGCCCTCCCTTTCTTTTCCACTCTTTGGCTTCAACCCTCTTATCACGATATTATTTCTCCTGTCTGCCTTTTCTTTTCACTCCATTCTCAACTCCATTGCCCTTATCATTTCCCTATCCGCCCTCTCGCCCTTTTCATTCCGATGCTCTCCTACCTTATCGTCTATCACATTCTCTACCCTCTCCCAAATACCTTTAATCTCACTCCCCCCACTCCCGTCTCCTACATCCATTTCCGTCCTGCCCTCCACCTTCTCAAGTATCTTTTCCGTCCTTTCCTTCCAGGACCTGTTCTCCTCTTCCATCTGTTTTATTTCAACTTCCTTCTCTTCTCTTTCCCTCTCTAACCCTTCTACTCTCTCCCTCAGCTCATTCACCTCCTTTTCCCATCTCTCATCTCTGATTCTCAAGTCCTCCATCATGCCTTCCAGCTGCTCCTTAGTCCCCCTCACGTCCTCCCTCAGCCCCCTGATCTCGCCAACCAGCCTCCCGAGAGCGTCCTTCTCGCCATTCCCTCTATTTTGGGACGGAGAGACTGGCCATCTGGAATTTGGGAGATTTCCCGGTGGGCCGCGAGCCTGGAGGGCCGCCGAGGGCATACCCAGGGCCGCATTTAGTACAGGGGCCACTAGGACCATGGCCCCATGGCCCCCACCGATTAGGGGCCCCCAAAAATGCGGAAACAATTCAAAATTCTCCATGCACACGCTTGTCCACTCCGGAAAAGGGCCGCTTAGGTACAAAATGCCAGGGCCGCATTGATGTCCCAGCCCGCCCCTGCATCTGTTTCAAAAGAAATTTCATGTTTTTGGATGAAAATGCAACTATTGTGTAGAGTATTCAACAATTTTGTTGAAAATTTATCCTTTATGAATAAAAATTCTATAAATTGAAAATTTTTTTTAGTTTATCTTTTTGATTTATAAATTCATCCGCTTTGGTAGACATTTCTTATTTTCATGAAAATGTTGAAAATTAATTTTTTTAAATTGAAAATTCAATTACTTTGGTGAAAGTCAAACTACATTGTTAAATTTTTTTTTTGGTTGAAGTCTTTGGTTAAAAATTTAACTGTTTAGTAGAATAGTCTTTTTTTCGAAATTAATTTTTCAAGTGAAAATATAAATTTCCCATTTTTCTAAGATTAATCTTTCCAAATTGAAAATTCTCCTTTTTTGATAAAAAGATTATTTTCTGGTTTTAAAATTTAATTTTTGTCTGGCAAAAACGCATCTGTTTTGGGGAAAATAATGGTTTGAAGTCATATTTTTTTTTGTAAATTCAATTTTTGTAGAGAAAATTCGTCTTTTTGCTTGAAGGTTCAACAATTTAGGTAAAATTTTCTTTCTTTATGAAAAAACTTTAGTTTTAGATTAAACCTATTTTTAAAAATTGATATTGCCAAAGATTTCACAAATATTACCAAATATTTCAGAAATATTTTCAAAGATTTCACAAGGATTTCAATGATTTCCCAAAGATTTCGCAAAAATGTTGAAGGTTCGCAAAGATTTCCGGCAGATTTAAAAGATTTTCGTGATTTTTCAGACTAGTAAAAATTTTTTAAAAAATTGCAAAAAAAATCTACAATTGTCAAGCCAAAACGATTGTTTCTACAAAACAGTTGAAAAAAAAGATTAAGTTTCAATTAAGTATATAAATTTTTGAAGAAAAAATCTTAATTGTAAAGATAAGAAAATTAAATTATGGAGAAAAGCTTTAAAATAACTTAATTAACCAAATAAGTGTATACAGATTATACATACACTTCAATTTTACTTTTATTTTAAGATTCCTGGATAAGCTTTAACTAATTTTTCATTCAAAAAAATAATTATTTATACTTTCTTTTTTATAATTTATATTTTTTCAGACTTTTAAGAAAAATTCGAATGATTTTAATATTCATTTGAAGGATTAAGAAGTTTTAAAAACATTTTAAAAGTAATCAAGAATTTAAGAAGATCTAAAAAATGTATAGCGAAAGGTGGATTTTTCAAGATTCAGAATTTTTTTTATTTTTATTCATTTTATTTTATTTTTATTTATTTATATATTTTTTGAATTGTTCAAAGAATTTTTAAAAGTTACGAGCGAATACAATAATTTTCTTGAAAGTCCTAGAGAAATTTGAGGTGCTTCTTTGTTTTGAAAAATTAATTTCAAACAGAATGTTTTCTTAAATTTTATGAAAAAAATGAAAATGAAAAACGCACTTCCCAAAAACTGTATTTTTCATTTTTTCTTCAGAGGACGGTATAAGTGTGGTGTACATGTCCTGAAATACTTGGAAACTATTTCTTATAAAACGTTTTCAATACTTTTTTATTTCATAAACAACCACAATTTTTGACTTTTGAAGAATACCTTTCGTTATAAAATATTCAGATTCATTCAAAAAGAACCAGAATTAATGATACAACAATTTAGAAATGTTTTTCAGTAGAACTGTATAGAAGATTAAACATTTGCTAAATTTGTTATAAACAAATAAGTGGATGGAAGTAATTTCCTGATTATTAGCAATATTTGGTAGCTTAATTTCTACTAAAAAAGAAAAACTTTTTTAACAAATTAGCTCTTTGGCTATGTTTCAACATATAGAGTTAATTTCTCCAACATAATTAACTGTAATCAAATGAATTTTAACTGTTGTTAGTACTCTTGGGAAATGACTAACAATTATTTTTGTTATCGACAATTTTATAAATAAATTTTTCGTTTCCTATTATCTTATCCTATAAGCAAAGAAAGCATTATTCATGTTGGAATCAACTGCCAAAGACTCTTTGCCATTTCATACTTAAAAATGCCATATAAAACATTTTTACACGGATGTTTTGATTTTCTGATTCATTGAAAATAAGTATCACATATTTAGGAAATTGTCGTCATAACAAATTGTCATACTCATAGCATACAAGAGCGTAAATAAGAATTACTATATCATTCATTCAAGAGAATTTTATTGATTCAATATGCAAAGTTTTTTATTCCTCTATAAGAAATACTTTGTATAATCAAAGACGCAATTTCTCCATGTTGATGCCAAAAATATTAAACAAAACGATTGTGTTGATAGATAAGAGAATTGCTATGGTTGAAATAATAAATGGCTGAGAAAGAATTATGGTGTCCTGTTCGTTTACAGTAGATATAGAGTGTAGTTCCACCGACCAAGCTTCGGCGGCGGGGAGTCACTTATACGTGAGTGGCGTGGCGTACCCAGTGGCTTAGAGGTGGAGGGGATACATAGGTTGGAAGGAGAAGGCGGATACCACTCTCGGACTCCTCGCTCACTCCTGTGTATCCCCTCCAGCTCTGAGCAACTGGATACGCCACGCCACTCACGAATAAGCGACGCCACGCTGGCGAGGCTTTGACGGTAGAATTACACTCATAGTAATATCAGGGTCATTTGATTTACGCCTACGTAACATTCGTTAATTTTATACAAACAAAAGATTGCTGCTGCTAGTCTGTGAATCCATCCTTCCCTCTAATTCGATCGCTGATTTCCAACCATCGCTTTGATTAATCTTATCAACGAAAAATTGCACAATAATTTTTTTAAATAATATTTTTATTTCGAAATTCGAACTTGATGTTTACACAAATTGGTTACGCTCTATCATGTCCAAGGTTGTGTGTGCTGCTGGCGCCACTAACGTTACCCATTCGCTAAGTGGAACATATCGAATAGATTTTATGTTACAACTTTTATGTATAAAACAAGGCGTGTGTGTGCCATCTTCAATTACTGGAAAGATATGGATCGACTTAGGGTCATTACGGTCCCACCCAAGTGTTCCAACCAAATGATCGTCAAGCATTATTTCAGTAGTATCAGGCTGCATATTGAGATATTTAGGCCATTTACCATTTAATTTGAAAACGTGATGGCCGAGAAAACTCCTGCCTAAAGCAAATCCATTTGTTGGTAGATTATTATTTGGTTGACGGCGATTAGAGGAACTGGCGGAACTAGAGGCAGTAGCCTCATTAGTTTGAACATTACTTTGACGATAAAGACGCTCTTGATATCGATCCTGTCGTCTGCTCTGCGAGCTCAGTTCTGTAAAACGACAATAAAAAAATCAATTTTTTCACATTTCTTCATTGTCACGTGCTCTTTTATGAAAAAGATATAGAATTTTAACGATAAATCGGAACATTGTTTGAAGAAAAAAAAAAGAAAGGAATACGGCAGCCCAAACCGAAGAGAAAAATAGAGGCATTAGCGCGTGAACATTTATCACGCATTAATTACAAGAGTGCGAGCGAAATTTCCAAGAGCCTCCTCGGACTTTATCGGTGAGTCTCCTTGCGATTTGCCTTTAGGCCACGCCTCCCGCGAACATTTAGTAGTGCGAACGTGTCAACAGGCAGAAGGCGTGGCCTAAAGGCAAATTGCAAAGAGGCTCACTGAAAGAGTCCGTGGAGGCTCTTGGGAATAAAGCAAGAGACGTCTGCGATATGCGCCTGATGAATAGTCCATGCGTTAATACCTTGAACTCTCTTGCGCTGAACCCCGGAGTTTCTTTTCCGTGAATATACTTATTTTACAAAAGAATTCATTTCAAAAAAACTCCCCATAACTATTTATATTTACATGTGTGACCAGCTGGAAAGAAAGGGGTCAAGCAAGGGGTGAAAATTTTTAAAAAGATTATTAATAAAAAAAATATAAAACATAAATAGAATAACATAGAATAACATAGAATTGCAAATGATTGCGTAGGGAGCGTTGACATATTACGTACATTATTTTCGACCTTTTTACCCCCCCCCCCCCCCACAATGTAACAGACCGTAACATTTTCTTTGACCCCCCCCCCCCTCTTCCCTCATTACCATTACGTAACATTTTTTGTATTATGTTTAAAAACATACAGAAAAGGCGTTTTCTAAACAAAAACAGATTTTTTAAGATGAATTATTGTCTAGGAATAAATAAAACAATGTTTTGATGTAACACTTAACGTTTTTCCAATATTTTCTTCAATCATAAAACTATTGAAGTTCCTTAATGTAAGTACTAATTGAAACTTTTTTCAATACCACAAAGAATACCAGATAATATTAATAATAATAATATAATATAACAATTTCAAATAAATATTTATTTGTTAAAAGTTTTTGAATAGGTACTTAAATTCGAGCTGAAATTAAATTTTGAGAATGGATAACATTAAAATAAGTATCATCAGTTTGTTTTTTAAATTTATATAAATATAATTTTTATAAGATTCTTGTGAAGTTAAAAAAGATTTTTGAATATTTTAGATGTGTCAGTACCTAAAAATATTTTTATTTGACTCGAATTCTTGTATTGTATTGTATTTTATTACTCTCCCTTTTACGGGTTTGAGGGCTCCGTTCCCTTTACATCTTTTACACTTTCACTTATCCTCTATGCCTGATGCTTATCTTAACCTAAAGTCGCTTCGCCTTCTTATTATTTACAAGTTCTTAACTATTATCTTACTAGCTAATAACTAATAACTATTATCTAACAAGTGCGCGAGACCTTCCAGGGCTTCCGTTTCCTCTTACCATTATTCTTCAAGCTTTTCGAAAATACGCAACACTAATTTTCCTGATCCATATTTCAATTTTGGTTTTCACCTGCCCCATGCATTCTCTCTTCCCTTTTCTCTTCTAAGCTCTTCATCCACTTTTCCCCTTGTCCACAACCACTCAGTATCCACCTAACATTATCTACAACACTCTTTCCCCCTTCCTCTTCCCCTGTACATCTCTCCAACACGTGCTCTCAAGATTCCCTTTCATACCCACATACCCTACACATTTTCATTTCTTCACTCATCCAATATTTACACTCTTTTATACCTTCTCCCATTCTGAAGCATATCATCCTGGACCACCGGCTCTCCTTTTTCAATTTCCCTAAATATTCTGGGACCCCTTCCATCTTGACGAATCTATACCATTTATTATATTTTGACTCCATAATCTTTTCCCACCTCTGCTCTTCCTGCTTCTTACTCATTTCCCCCTCTATTACCTGCCACTCCCTCCCCTCGTCACACATTCTCCATTCTCTTCTCACTTTCCATCTCTCCTCCTCCCATCTTAAATGTCCCGTGTTTCCTCTCCTCTCTCTATCTAATACTTCCTGCAGGCATGCTTGTGCAACTTTGCTACCCTTACCACTCTTAAGTTTCTCTTCAAAATTCCATACCCTTTTCCTCTGCCTTACCATCAATTTCTCGCTCCCTGTTTCTTCTCTCAACATATAACCTGGGCAGTTCCAACTCACTCCCATAACCCATCTCAGAAATCTCTCTTGCATGTTTTCTACTTTTTTGTACTCCTTCCATCCCCAGATCTCCACTCCATAACACATCACAGACCATACCAGTGAATCAAACAGCCATACTCTCATCTTCCAGTCCTCTTTGAATCTTCTTTTTCCAATCCCCCACACTTGACCCATCACCTCAATCGCACTTTCCATCCTTTTTTTCACTTGCAGATCGTTTCCACCTCCCGCTTCAAACCAGAATCCTAAATAACAAAATTCCTCTACCATTTCCACTTTTCCCCATTTATCTTCCATCCATACTTCACTTCATTCTTTCTCTTCCTGAAACAAACTATCTTTGTCTTCGTCGCATTAATTGTTAGGTCTTTCTCTCTCACGTACTCTTCGAATCCTTTCATTAGCAAGTTCATTCCACTTTCATTCTCTGCCTTTCCATTTTCTCTTCTAGGTCTGCTAACAATATGCTGAACAACAACGGGCTTAGCGGGCACCCTTGCCTGAGACCCCTCCCTGTCCAGAATTCCTCTCCTTTCTGTTCCCCGATCCTCACCCTTGTCTTTGTCTCCGTAAAGACCTCTTCTATCCTCTCAATCAGCTCTTCGCCTACCTCCCTTTCTTTCATTGCCTTCCACAAAACTTTCCTATTCACCCAGTCGAAAGCTGCCTTAAAATCTACAAAGAGTGCGAATAGTTTTCCTTTTTTCTGTCCCAGGTTCCTGTTGACTAAATAATTTAGTACGAAAATGTTATCCACTGTCCCCATCCCCTTTCTGAATCCTGTTTGATTGAGTGGAATACTTCCTTTCTTCTCTACCTGTTCTTCTAATCTCTTCCTAAGCACCTCCGCGTAAATCTTGTACGTTACTGGCATGAGAGTGATTCCTCTATAATCTTCCACTTTTTGCCCCCCTCCTTTCTTTAATAAAGGAACTACCAAACCTGTTCTCTACTCCTTCGGCCATCCTTCCCCTCTTCATACTCTATTATATACTTCCCAAATCTCTTCTCTAACCCTTCTCCCGCCATATTTCAACGCTTAATTCTCCATCCCATCCTCTCCTGTCGCTTTATCTCTTTTTAACTTCTCAATTGCTTGGTTCATCTCCTGTCTGGTCAACTCATTCCCACCTTCTATTCCTTCCTCCTTGAACTTTCTACCATCCCCCCTTTACCTTGCTATCCACCCCTCCTAGCAATTTCTTGAAAGGTGCCGTCCATTCATCCATACTTATCTCTTCATTGATTCCTTTCCATTCACTTCTTTCTCTATTGGTCACCTCCCATTCTCTTCCTTCCTCTATTGCTTTTTCTACCTCCTCCATGTACCGTACCTTTGCCTCCTGTCGTTTTACATCCAGTGATTTCTCGTGTTCCCTTTCTCTTTTATTATACTCCTTTTTGTCTATCTCTCCTTTTCTCCAATTCTTTAGGGATAACTTCATGCGCTCTTTACTCTCTACACAATCCGCGTTCCACCATCCTCTCTTATCCCTTCTTTCTTCCTCACTTGGCTTCTTGAATCTTTTGAATTCTTCTAAACATTTCTTGAATTTACTCCATTTTTTTCAATTTTTGAAATTTACCAAATTAAAACAGTTCACTTTAAAATCTTGTGCACACTTTTTCGAAATTTTAGAAAATCATTTGAAAAGTTCAAAAATCTCTTTTTAATTTTCTCTGGAAGTGCATTTTTCTAAAAATAAAAATAAAAACATTTATATTTCAAACTTTTTCTACATTTTCTTGAAATTCAGCCAAATTTTTGAAATCTTTTGAAATCTTTTTAAATAGTCACTTCAAATTAATTTTTCGGAATGAGAAGTCATTTCTAGGTTTCAGTTTTTACTTAGGGGGTGGTTTTTTTGTACATAGGGGGTAGTGTTTTGAATTTTTTTTCGTGCATCCGAGAGCCCAAAATACGCCCAAAATTGTAGTGTACTTTTTTTCTTCCGAGACTGAGTTTTTACATAGGGGGTAGTCTTATTTCCGGTAGGAGAAGTTTTTGGTAATTGGTTTTTGGCGCGTTTACGAACCCAAAAAGCCCAAAAATTTGTCGTATTTTTTTTTTTTTTAATGTCCACATCTTAATTTAAAATTATCTAATTGCAATATTCTAAATATTCTAAATATTACTTTTTACAAGAAAATACAAGAAAAAAATTCGCTACTTAGATTTAATTGTATTTTTTTTAATTGTGTACATTTTATTACAGAAGAGTGAATGTTCTAACAGAAAATCACAATTATAAAAATGTTATACTTTCTTGTAAAAATTTGTTCTACCAGTGATTTTAAGAGAAAATTGCTATGAACAATAATAATTTGTTTAAAAAAATCATTTAAACATTAATACAACAAAAAATAATAATTAGCGCCCAAAACTCGCCAAACTAAATTTTTCATTTCAGGGACTTTTTTGACCCAATAAAAATAATTGAAATTCACAAATTTAAACTTTTTTAAGTAACTTTAAAGTAACTTTTAAGTAACTCAAAGTATAACTTTGAGAAAATTCTTGAGAAAATTAAAAAAGATTTTTGAATATTTCAGAAGAGTCGCAAAAGAATCTAGAAGATAAAAAAAAATTTATTTCACAGGATTTATAAAAATGTTAGGGAAAATTTTAGTCTTTTTAAAAAATGTTTAGGACTTTTAGAAATTTGCAAGAAATCAAAAAATATTTTATAAATTTTCGGAAACGTTTCCAAACTTCTAAATATTTTATTAATCTACCAGAAAAAATCTTTTTAGGGGTCTGTAGGTCAAACCATGTTCACTACATGTTTTTAGGGTCGCTAAATCCGAATCCTTGGTCCAAAAAACCCCAGCACGTCAGGGTTCTGGCACAACCTCAAAAAAATGCATACAAAATCTCTTTCAAGTCTGGAGATCAGGCCATGTTTAGTATATTTGGGGGGGGGGGGTCGCTGATTTCGAATCCAATGTCCGAAAAACTCCAGCACGTCAGGGTTCTGGCACAAACTAAAAAAACGCATACAAAATCTCTTTCAGGTCTGGAGATCAGGCCATGTTTAGTATATGTTTCTGGGGTCGCTGATTCCAAATATAAGGTCCAAAAAAACCCAGCACGTCAGGGATCTGACATAACCTCAAAAAACCTCATCAAAATTTTTATCGGGTCTGAGGTTTTTTGGACCTTCGATTCGGAATCAGCGACCCCAAAAACAAATACTAAACATGGTCTGACCTCCAGACCGGAAAAATATTTTTTATACCGTTTTTTTGAGGTTATGTCAGAACCCTGACGTGCTGGGGTTTTTGGGACCTCAAAGTAATTAATTTCGGGGGTGTTCCCATAAAAATTCGAAAAAAAATTTTTTGGACCACCCTTGTGTCCACATGAGGGCATCCCAATGTGATTCCATATGCTAGCAGTTTCATCAAATATATCGTAAATCAAAATTTTTTTTTTCATTTGGTGTGAATGTTAATCAATCCAGAGTCAAAAACCACTTTAGATCCACATTGAGTTTTTTTAACTCCGCGTGGAGAACACGTTTTACTCCATATGGTGGCACCTTTTGAGGGTCTGATCTAAATTACGTTAATATCATTTTTTTAACAGTGTATTGTGACTCGTCTTCTGATGCTACAGAAGGTATTTTGGCAGGTAATTATGTAAGAAAGGGGAGTTGAGTCAAAACATATGGACCCAACAAAGGGGGCACGTGGCACTGATTTTTCTTCAATATTGATACAAATGTATTATCTGATTATAAAATACTCACCAATATAGTTGAGAAAAAGCACGAGGCTCAAGAAGGGAATAGAAATCTTCATTCTCACTCGATAGGTGTCCCTGATTATTGGCTAATGTAGCAATGTATCGCAAACAGTCTAAGAAGAGAAGAATTCTAAAAGGAAAATTATCGGTATTTTATACTAGCCCTTATCACTTTCTATAATGCCGGAAACAACGAAACTAATATTCACTCGCAAGTCATGCTGATGCAAATAGTGTTAATGTGTACCGTTTGATTTTGTCACCAAAAAATGCTTCACAATTACAATGATATTCACAAAATATCATTAAAAATAGCATAGTCTTATATTTCTGATCAAGTTTAACAAACAGAAGTTCTAAAAAGATTCAATATTAATTTAAAACTTAAAAACAGCACGACTGTTGAATCTCGCGCTTTACGCTTGGCTTCTTTACGTTTTTTCGCGTTCGACTTGGATGTAAAAAAAAGTTTATTTGCAAATATTATAAAATTATCAAAACCTCTGCATATGCAGTGAATATTAAATTTGCAGATCTTTTTTTAGTACACAATTTTCGTCAATTCATCCTTTTGTTTGATTGCAAAATTGAATTTTTGATATTTCATTATTTTGCTGTGCCATAAAAATTCAAATTTTCGAATTTTCAACAAAATTAAAAAAAGTTTTATGATGATAGCGTAGAATGTTGCCTTAAAAAATTGGCTTGCTTACACTTCCATTTTACAGATTTTTCTTAAAACTACCACTTAAAAACTAACACCCATCCATTCCTTATATCTAAGCCGCACGCTCTTATCGCCTTGCCTTCCTCGCTTCGCCTCGCCTCGCTCGCATAACCCTAGTTTTTTGCATTGCCTCGCTTGCCAACCTCTGTTTTCGCTTTAATACCCACTACCTATTTACTATTTACAATATTTGCATCTTACTTATATCTACTTTCTCTCCTACTTACAATCTCTCAGTCTCCATTCCTCTTCCTCGTTCCTTCTCTTCGTCACCATCTTACCCAACACTCCCTTCACCCATGCTACTGCCCTTTTTTCCCCCTTTTCATGCAACAATACCTCCATGCTTATCTCACTGCTTTCCACCTCCACGCACTCTTCCAACCAGTTCTCCACTCTTGCATCCCCCTTTCCACGCAGTTCACATATCCTTTTCTCCGGAGAGAGCCAGAACCTATTCAAACCCTCCATATACCAACATCTCATCCTCGCTATAAGTTCCTGACTTCCTTTCTCTCCTTTCATACACAAATATTTCCCTCGTGCCCTTGGCATAATCCACACATAGTTCCCGTTAAATCTTGACTCTCTTATTCTCTCTTCCCCTTCTGACCTTCCTTCCTTCCTCGTGCATCCTTCTCACTTCATCCATCTGCAGTCCATTCATTCTAAAATACCGTTCCCTCTTCGCCCCCATCTTCCCACCCCCTCCCCTGTTTTCCTTCTCCCACCAACACTCCCTAACCAGCCTCTTCCAAAAATTTCTCCTCATATTTACACGCCCGGCTCCCTGCTAGAATTCCTACACTCGTTCTCCCCGTCTCCGTCCTGACAATATAATGAGGCGTGTTCTTTGCCAACCCCAGGGTCCACTTTACATACCTCTCCTGCGTTCTATTTACCTCTTCACTTTCCTTTCACCCCTACACCTCTACCCCATACAATAGCACACACACAATAGTAGTAAATCAAACAATTTCATTTTCCTTTCAAAATCATCTGCGAATAACTTCTTTCCCAACCCCCACACCTGCCTCATCACCACATTTTCCCTCCTCACTCTCTCTTTTATGTGACCATCTACTCCCCCATTCCTTCGGAACACAAAGCAAAAGTACACAAACTCTTTCACCTTTTGCACCTCCTTTCCCTTCCACTTCCACTCTCCTCTTATCGCTTTCCCTCCTTTTCTGATTTTTCCTGTTTATCTCTATCCCCTTTCTTATACAGTGGCACTATTAACCCTTCTCTCCACCCTCCTGGGAATCCCTCTCCCCTCCATACTGTCTTAACTAGCTCCTTCAGCCCCTCCCTAACCTGTTGTGTACTAAACAGCCATGCTTCGTTCTCTATCCCATCCAGCCCTGCTGTTTTTGACCTTTACAACTTCCTTATCTGCTTCTCTATCTCCTCGTCATTCAACTCCTCCATCTCTGCCTCCCCCGTTCTTCTACTTCCCCCATCAGTCTTCCTCCAATCTGAGCCATGGAATAATTCTTTAAAAAATTCCCTCCACTCCTCACTCCCTATCTTCTCGCTGACCACCACGTTACGCTTCCTAAACCTATTTATTATCTTCCAGACGTCTCCCTCTGTTTTAACATTTGCTAACTCCTCTTCCAAATCTTTCTCCTTTTCCTGTTCTTTCTTCTTACATATCAATCTAAACCCCTTCCTCATTTCTACGTACTACCGCCTTGTCTTACGCCACCCTCACCTCTTATCCACAGACTTAATGGCTGATGGTCTGATTCCACCCTCTTCTCTACTGCGAATTTTTCCGTCTCCTCCCATCCTTGCATATTGACAAACACATAGTCTATCACCGATACGCCCACCTTACTTACATATGTGTATTTTGCCTCTTCGTCCCCAGTTGCCATACCATTCGCGACCGCCCAGCCTCTATCCTCCATCCAGTTCCTTAGAATTTCCCCCTCCTTATTTATTATCTTACCCTTCGATTTCCTTTCGAAGCTCTCCCCTGCCCTGTAAAGTCCCCCTTCGCTCCCCATCCTCGCATTAAAGTCCCCACCCAGTACCACCATACCCTCCTCTCTTTCGCCCAGCAGGTCTTCCACCCTTTTTTTAATTCTTTCCATCCCATCTTTATTGTACACTGTCACAAACTTACACGTTCTCCCTCCTATTTTTATTTCCCTCATTTGCACTCCCTCCCCCTCTTCGTCTCCATGAACTTTTTCCTCTAATCCATCTCTAACCCCGGTTATAATTCCCCCACTGGCCCTTCCTTTCTTCATCACTCTGACCGCCTCCTGGAGTCTCGACCTATACGCTCTTGGCGGCTTTGGCTCTATTCTATCCCATTCCTTTCTGTCTATCCACGTCTCTACCAGTCCCACAACATCAAATTCCTGGATACAACGCCAGAACTCCTCGTCCTTCTTCTTTACCCCTACAACGTTCCAGTACAGCACCTTCACTACTCCTCTACCCAGCATTACCACTACCCTCCTACTTCTTACAAAACAAATCCCCCTGCACTTCCTTCAACACCTCTTTATCCTCGTCCCACACCCACATCTTCCCGTCTACTCTTATTTTCCGATATCCTACCTTCGCCAATCTCCCTACTATCCTCTCCCTCCTAGCCCTGTCGTACAGCATTCTCTGCACATCCGTTTCCTTTCTCGTCAAATCGTGATCTATGAAAACTCCCTCATCCTGTATCCTGTTCTTATTTCGCATTACCCCCAACTTTTCTTCCCAGCTCTCCAACTCCACAACCGCTACTTCCTTCTCCTTCCTTCCCTGCAACATAATTTTCCCTACCCTGCCTTTAACCCACCCTATGCTCTGTAGCAGCTCTTTCACGCCCTCCCTTTCTTCTCCACTCTTTAGCTTCAACCATCTTATCACGATATTATTCCTCCTGTCTGCCTTTTCTTTTCTCTCCATTCTCAACTCTATTGCCCTTATCATTTCCCTATCCGCGCTCTCCTTCTTTTCATTCCGACGCTCTCCTACTTTATCTTCTATCACATTCTCTACCCTCTCTAAAATACCTTTAATCTCACTCCCCCCACTCCCGTCTCCTACTTCCATTTCCGTCCTGCCCTCCACCTTCTCAAGTCTCTTTTCCGTCCTTCCCTTCCACGACCTGATCTCCTCTTCTATCTGTTTTATTTTAACTTCCTTCTCTTTCCTTTGCCTCTGACCCTTCTACTCTCTCCCTCAGCTCATTCACCTCCTTTCCCAATCTCTCATCTCTGATTCTCAAGTCCTCCCTCATGCCTTCCAGCTGCTCCTTAGTCCCCCTCACGTCCTCCCTCAGCCCCCTGATCTCGCCAACCAGCCTCCCGAGAGGGGAGGGGGGGGGGGGTGACCCAGGTGTTCTAACGCTTTTTTTTAAAGGACTCTCCAATTCGATTTTCTCCGGACTATCTCGGCTGTCTCTCTTCCTGTTCGAGAGATCCTCCCAGCCACTTGTGCTCGACTCTCTCTCCCTTACCTTCTTGCTTCCTTCGTTCCCACCGTTCCGCCTTCTCCCTCTCCCCGACACGCTACTCGACCCCGAACCACGCGCTGTTGTCCGTCGTGGCACGTGGAAAATTTCCTACCCGTCTATTTCACTAGCAGCACTGATAGCACTCTCACTGCTTCCCTCCCGCTGTGCCGCCGGTAACTGGGACCTCTCCATGCAATACCCAACGCAGCCGACAGATGTCTCTGGAGACTCTCCGCCAAATTTTCTTTTTTTTTGGCTTTTCTATTCCTCACAGTCCCTGTAGACACCCCTTTCTCTGCCTTAACATCCCCTTACTCTGCTAGAACCACCCTTGACCCCTCAAAGGCCCAAGATTCCCGAAAACAAACTCCTCCGACTCCTTGCCACCCTGACCTCACTTTCTCTACCTACCTAAATCCCATCTCACTCCCACGCCAAAAAACACTTTTTATCTCCCCAATTCACCCTATACAACTCTACTCACCTACTGGGCTTCCACCCGCACACTCCACTCACACCTCCCACACAAATTTTGTATAATATTAACCTTTTGTTTAAAATTCATATTTTTTGGTGATAAGTCAACTAAAATCTTTTTTGGATTAAAAATATTTTTTCAGAAAATTTGTCTCTTTAGTTTAAAAGTTCATATTTTTTGAGTAGAAATATTGCATCTTCCGTGGACAAAAATGTTTTGTTGAAAATTCAACTATTTTTTTAAATTTTTGTTTTCTTTTTAAATAAAATTTCATCTGCTTCAAAAGAAATTTCATGTTTTTGGATGAAAATGCAACTATTGTGTAGAGTATTCATCAATTTTTTTGAAAATTTATCCTTTATGAATGAAAATTCTATAAATTGAAAATTTTTTTAGTTTATCTTTTTGATTTATAAATTCATCCGCTTTGGTAGAAATTCCTTATTTTTATGAAAATGCAACTTTTGAGTTAAAAATTATTATTCTTTGCTTGAGTATTCAGCTGTTGTTGTTTTCTTGAAGAGAAATATGTTTAGTTGAAAATCCATCTTTTTGGTTGAAAGTTTAACTATTTTGTTGAAAATTAATTTTTTTAAATTGAAAATTCAATTACTTTGGTGAAAGTCAAACTACATTGTTAATTTTTGTGTTAAAATCTTCGGTTAAAAATTTAACTGTTTAGTAGAATAGTCTTTTTTTCGAAATTAATTTTTCAAGTGAAAATATAACTTTTCCATTTTTCTAAGATTGATCTTTCCTAATTGAAAATTCTCCTTTTTTGGTAAAAAAAATTATTTTCTTGTTTTAAAATGTATTTTTTGTCTGGTAAAAATGCATCTGTTTGGTGGGAAAATAATTTTTTGCTCAAGTCATATTTTTTTTTGTAAATTCAATTTTTGTAGAGAAAATTCGTCTTTTTGCTTGAAGGTTCGACATTTTAGGAAGAATTTCCTTTCTTCTATGAAAAATCTTTAGTTTTAGATTAAACTTATTTTTGAAAATTCATATTGCCAAAGATTTCACAAAGATTTCACAAATATTACCAAATATTTTCATAGTCAAAATGTTTAAAAAAATTGCAAAAAGTTACAATTGTCAAGCCGAAAAGATTGTTTCTACAAAACAGTTGAATTTTCAAGCCGAAAATCTTAATGTTACACATAAAAAGTTAATTTTCAGCCAAAAAGAATTATTCACTATCAAAAAAGCTAAGTTTCTAAGAATAAATGTGATAGTTGATATTTTAGTCAAAGATGATTTCAATTTTTTAATAATATTTTTTCTTCAAAAAATAATTATTTATAATTTCTTTTCTATAATTTATAATTTTTCAGACTTTTAGGAAAAATTCGAATGATTTTAATATTTATTTGAAGGATCAAGAAGTTTTCAAAACATTTCAAATGTAATCAAGAATTTAAGAAGATTTAAAAAATGTATAGCAAAAGGTCGATTTTTGAAGATTCAGAAATTTATTTCTTATTTTTTTTAAATATTTTTTTATTTATTCATTTTTTTTAACTAATTAAAGAATTTTTCAAAGTTTCAAGCGAATAAAATAATTTTCTTGAAATTCCTGGAAAATTTCGAGGTGCTTCATTGTTTTGAAAAATTAATTTTTAAGGAAAATTCACTAAGATTCAAAAACACTTCAAAACTTTAAAATGAAAAACCATACATGCGCGTAGCGCGCGAATAATCGTGTTTATAATTATATGAATAATTATAAAGATAAAAATAATACAATGGATAAATAAAAATAATAAATAATAATAATAATGAAGACACTTTTTTTCATTCTCCATTGATTATAATCATTGCGAGGTAATAATCAATTTTCTAATTACATTTTGATAAATCCACTGTCATTGTTCCAGACCTAAAATGGATTGGGAATTCTTTATTAATTACTTCTTCACACGATAAGATAAGCTATTTAGATATGAAACGGAGAAAATTAAACGATGCTAATTCCATTTTTTGTCGAAATTCATTTTTCTCTAAAAATTACTCTTTCTCGATTTTTTACGCCTTTCATTGAGAAAATTTGGTTTCGGCAATCTTTTTTCTTGAAATGTGTTATTTAAATATTCAATTTTTTTAAATAATTCCATGGTCATTATAGAATTCGAATTAGTATTTAACAAAATAAAAATATTGTCCAATGTTTTAATAGTCCTGCAAATGATCCTGTTTCTGTTATTTATTATTATTATTATTTTTTTTTTTATAAAAAACTGTATTTCACGTGATTTCCTAAACAATGTATGTACTATATTCATTCATAATTCGAATACAAGAGAAATGCTCATGTTCAGTCCTTCAATCTTTCCATTAGATTATTATCAAATGCAGATGTAGCGTCATCTATTTTTTGAAAAATATTTTTGAAAATAATACAGCCGCCTTAATAAACAAAAATTTAAACTTTTCTTCTGAGAAGGTATTTTGCCTCTCTTCTAAAATTAGGTTGAATCATGTTCAAAATACATTTTTATAAAAACTTTTGATACAATGTTCCTCAACATTGGAAGTGTGTCACAAACTGGAAAATAGTGCTTCTGATTACCTTGGTATCACTAATCAACTAAACATAAAAATAAAACTGTTCGGTAAAGAAACAAAAAATTGTGAGTCACATTTTCTTAGTAGTATTTATTAATGTAAAATTAAAAGTAATTTTGATGAATAACCATCGCTGCGTTTACAGATCGGTTTTCGTCAATTATTGATTATGTACACAACTTACAAACTACATAATTTATACAAATCAGAAGATTTTCGTCAGTCATATTATAATAATCTTGTTAAAGTAAAGTGATAAAATCACGAGTTTCGGACAATTGTGGATTGTATCCATCCTATATAAGATGATACTTTCGTATACACTGATGGGGCACCAACGCTTCCGCATGGAACAATTCCCCAAGATACAACTCCAACAACTTCTGGTTTTCCTTCTTCACCTTCAGCAATGAGTGGACCACCAGAATCACCCTATTTGAAAGAAAAATTATTATTTATGTCACATAATTTATAATAGTACCTATAAAAAAATTTAAACAAAACGAATTTAAATGTTTCCAAAAATCCTCGAATTGCTAACGTCTACAATCCAAAAAAATTACGATTCTGATAGCATACGTATCAATCAATTTCTTCCGAAAACAATGAGTCTTAACACAATCTTCCCTAACTTGAGCAAGTGTCTGAACACATTTTTATTTTTCCAAAATGGTATTTATATAAATTTATATAAATGGAAAATGAAATTAATATAAGCCTGTTTAATGCAATGATACCTCTGATGATGAAGGAAGCATTTCGTTTAACAAAGAGTGAATTGAAATTAAAAATGATTTCAGATATTCTCGAATTTTCAAAGTGTAAAATCCACAAAAATGTAGTTTCCCACTGTTTTCGGAATCAACAAAATTCATCTTAATTCATTCCTTCTTACCGGGTAGATAGTGTTAAAGAAGAAATTGATGCAACTCTCAAAAGCATAATCAAAACTTACACTGCAGGCTGATTGACCCCCAGATAGTGGACCGGTACAAATGTTTGTCTCGTCCAAAGGAGATGGTCCTGTAAGTTCTTCAATGGCATTTCTACAAGTTTTCAAATCGACAACTGGCAACTCCGCAGTTTGCAAAACATCAGGCATGATTGCGTTATTCACAGGTGATGTGGATCCCCATCCAGACAAGATCACAGTACCATTGTGTTCAGCATTGGCTTTCGGAAGGTTGATAGTGTTCACTCTTTCGTTCAGTGTCAAGGGTTTTTTGAGTTTGATCAGAGCAATATCGTATGTGTTAACACCCCTAAAATAAAATTAATATATCATAATTAACAAACAAAGTTTGTACAATTTTCTTTTTTGCACTGAAGATATGTGATCATACCCTGGGTAACGCTCGTGAACGATTGATTTGGCAACTTCAATAGACTGTTCAGTCTCTTCAGTTTCACTGATGGTGTGCTTTCCGCCTTTTACGACAAAAGTTCCATATGATGGAATGGCCAGAATACAATGGCCAGCGGTGAGAATCCAAGTGTCTGAGATTATGGTTCCACCACAGAAGTGTCTAACTCTACCTAATGGTGGGTACCCCCATTGCAATGATACTTGGTGGGGAAATTGACCCTCGGAAGCCTCTTCACCTCCAACAATACGACTGGATAGGGGTGGTAATTTAAAGCCAAGACGGACGTTTTCTGAAATTGTAATTTTATATATTTTTATCATTTTTATTATATTTATTTTCAATCTTTTAGTTTCATATCGTGATCCTGAAATCCTCCTGTGACAAAATCTAACAAAATATTTCTACCCCCTTTCTCTCTTTCTGTAGGTATATTTCAACTTAAAAATATAAATTCTCAACAGAAAGTGTCATAGTTTATATTTCTCTCAAAAATATGTAGTTTATACAAAAAAAAGTTTTTTAAAATCAAATTTCCAACAAATGAAGATTTTTCACTAGAGATAGAAATTTTTAACTAAATTCTTGAACCTTGAAGCCGAAAGACGAATTTTCTTCTATAAAAATTGAATTTACAAATGAAGAATATGACTTGAGCAAAAAATTATTTTCCCACAAAAGATTCATTTCTACCAAACAAAAATGAAATTTTAAACCAAGAATATTATCTTTTTTTTTACCAAAAAAGGAGAATTTTCAACTAGAAAGGATCAACCTTAAAAAAATGGCAAAGTTAATGAATTACTAATAATAATTACTATATTAATATTATATTATGAATAATAATTATTAACTAAAAGTTAATAAATTTTCAACAATGTAGTTTAACTTTCAACTAAAAATATAACTCTTAAAAAAAAAGTTGAATACTGAAGCGAAGCAGAATAATTTTCAACCAGAAAGTTGCATTTTCATAAAAAATTAAAAATTTCTACCAAATCAAAAAGATAAATTTAAAAAGAAATAGTGGAATTTTCTATTTAAGAAGATTTTAGTTTACTTTTGACGATCAAAATATGAATTTTCAAACAAGAAATAAGTTTCTACAAAACAAATTGAATTTTGAATCCAAAAAGACGAATTTTCACCCAAAAAGGATGAAGTTTTTAAAAATTTGTTGTATCTTCTACACAATAGTTGCATTTTCATCCAAAGAAAATGAAATTTCTCTTGAAGCAGATATATTTTTATTCGAAAAGAAAACAAATAAAAAAATATATTTTAGTTGAATTTTCATCCAGAAAAGATTCCAGTCAACTTTTCATAATTAAAATATGATTTTTTTTACAAAAAATTCGTTTCTGCGAACAAACCAAAATTTTTAATCCAAAAAGACGAATTTTTCCAACTAAAAGGAAAAACGGACAATTTTTTTAAAAGTTGAACTTACATCCAGAAAAGCTTTCAGTTCATTTTTTTAGCACCGAAATATAGGTTTTAAACAAAAACTAATTTTTCTACAAAATAGTTCAATTTTCAACGAAACAGTAGAATTTTTAACCAGAGGTATGACTTTTTAACAGAATAGTTTTATTTTCAACAAAATAGATCCATTTTCAACCAAATCGTGACATTTTTATCCAAGAAATATGAAATTTTTCTTAAAACAGATGAATTTTCAATTTTTAAAAAATATATTAAAAAAATTGTTGCTTTTTCATCCAGAAAAGATTTCAATTCTCTATTCAACACCGAAATATTAAATTCAACCAGAAAGTGTATTTTTTACAAAATTGTTAAATTTTCAAAAAAGAGTTAAATTTTCAACCGAAAAATTGTATTTTTATTCAAGATAGACCAATTATTTCTTCTAAAACAGATAAACTAAAAAAAAAACTTCAAAAAAATAGTTAAATTTTCATCCAAAGAAGATTCCAGTTCACTTTCCAACACCAAAATAAGAATTGTAAAGTATAAGTTAATTTTCTGCTGAATAGTTGAATTTTTAACCAAAAAGTATGACTTTTTAACAAGTTTGTTAAATTTTCAACCAAACAGTTGCATTTTTGTCCACGAAAAATTAAAATTCTACTAAAACAGGAAATAGAAAAACGGATAAACTTTTATATTAAAAATATAAATTTTCAGAGAAAATATTTTTCATCCAAAAAATATTTCACTTGACTTATCAGCAACAAAATAATAATTTTAAACAAAAGGTTGATATTAAACGAGAATTGTTGAATTCTTAACCCAAAAAGACTTTTAGGAAAATTTCAAGTTAGTTTAAAAGATATTTACAAGTTTCGAAAAGATCCAAATTTAATATAAAACTGGAAAATATTTCGAAAAATAAAAAACTAAATTTAGATTTAACAAGATTTCGAAATAAAATTTAGAAGCTTTTTGAAAATCTGTAAAGGTTTGCAGAAAATCAAATAATTTCCTTGAGCCTTTTAGGAAAATTTGAAATGATTTTTAATTTTGCAAAAATAATTTCAAGAGAATATTCAAAAAGATTGAATTTAAAACATATTTAGAAGTTTTTAAAATATTCCAAAATAATTCAAAACGAGAAAAGATTTCAAATCATTTAGAACGCAGTGTAATTTTTTTTTAATTAATTTTTAAAGACTATTCAATAACATTTTTAAAAAAGGATCTGGTGGTTTTCTTACTTTTGCAGGATGTTCAAAAAATTATAGGAAAAATTCGAATTTCAAGATAATAAAATTATTATTAGATTCTTGGAAAACTTTAGATGATTTGTTTAAACAAATTTTTAAGAGAATATTTAAAAAGATTTCAAAAATTTGAATGCTTCTAGCTTAAAATTGCATAAAATGATATAATTATGATAATTGATCAATTGTTTGATTCTTTCTTCAATTCAATTATATATATTTTTCTTTAAGCAGTAAAATTTAAAAAAGTCAAAATCTAAAACTTTGCAGATTAACAGCTTTTAATAGAAATTTTCAAAAGTATTCCATTTTGAGTGTTTTAATTTGTGATTCAATTTTCATAACTTCAAATGAAAAAAATTGTATCTTCTAAGTTTTAAATCTCTTAATTCAAATTACCGTAATCATTTAATTAATTAAATTAATTAATTCTTTCTCAATTCTTCAATTTTTATTTTCAGTCAAATAGTTGTTCATTTTCGACCTAGGATGACAAATATTGAGAATATTGCACAGACTTGATTTTAAAAGACATATTTGATGTGCAATCGATTGCTATATATTTCTAAAAAAAACTTCAGAAAGATTTCGAAAAATAAAAAAATAAATTCAGATTTTGAAGAATTCGAAATAAAATTTAAAAGCTTTTTAAAAATCTCGAAAAGTTTTAAGAAAAGCAAATAATTTCCTCAAGTTTTCTGACAAAAGCTCAAATGGTTTTTAATTTTGCAAAATCAGTTTCAAGAGAATTTTCAAAAAGATTGAAAAAATTTTTATATAATAAATGACAATTGAGCAATTGTTAATTTAGAAAATAATCGAGTAAGTTTAGAATATATTTAGAAGTTTTTAAAAGATTCTAAAATAATTGAAAATGAGGAACGATTTCAAAACATTTTTGACGCCATGTAATTTTTTTCAAATTATTTACAAAAGACTATGTATTAAGATTTTTAAAATTGTCGAGAAAGTATCTGGATAATTGTGATGTAATTTTTTTACTTTTGCAGGATTTTCAAAAAATTGTTGGAAAAATTCGAATTCCAAGATAAGAAGATTTTTATTAGATTTGTGGAAAATCTTTAAACGATTTTCTTTAACCAAATTTTTGAAAGAATATTTAAAGAGATTCCAAAAGAAATTGTTATATATTAGTTAATTTTTCTAGCTAAAAATTTTTTGAAATAACTTATTTTTGAAAATTTATCAATTTTTTTATTTATCCTTCATCTTACAGAAAACTAAAACTATTTTCAGAGGAATCTACAAATAAATACAATTAATTACAACAAAAATTATAATAACAATATAATGTATTCTTATTTATAATACAAAATGAAAGCTTTCAAAATTTTTCAATTGAAAATTTCCTTGTTAAAAGCCGTTGAACTGCAAAATTTTTAATTTTGACTTCTATACATTGTACAGTTGAAATAAAAAAATGGAAATAGAAAAAAAATAGAATTGAAGAATGAATGGAACAATTTATGAATTTCCAACATGACATCATTTTAAGCAATATTTTAAACTAGAAACTCTAATATTTATATTAAAATTTGTTTTGAAATACTTTTAAATATTCTCGTAAAAATTTGTTTGAAAAAATCATTTCAAAATTAATTTTTCAACATTAAAAATCATTCTAAATTTTCCCGGCAAACTTAAGATTTTTTTTATTTTCTTGAATCCTTTAAAAGTCCATAAAAAGCTTTAAAATTTTATTTCAGAATCTTCAAAAATCTAAATTTATTTTCCGAAATCTTTTCTAGTTTTGAATTAAGTTTGAGTATTCTCAAAACTTGTAAATATCTTTTAAATAAACTCAAATTTTATCCAAAAAATTGTTCAATTATTATTTATGCAGCAAAAATTAATTATTGAAAATTTGTTAAATATAAAAATCAAAATTGTAAGGTTAAAAGTTTCAATTTAACACTGAAATACTGAAGATTTAAGGCTTTCTATTTCAAATAATTCAGATTAAGTTTTTTTAGTTTTTAATACTTGATTAATAATTGCTCATTTTAAATGAAAAGTGAAATATTGCTAAATATTTGAGAAAATGTCTTCCTTAATTAAAAAATTTCAGAATAAATTTGTTAAAAATAAAATATATTTTAGATATTTGAATAGGATTTGGAATTGAATAACAGCGTTTAGTTTTTCAAATTATTTTTTAATTAGGAATAGTTAATAGAGTTTCAATCGAACGTTTACATTTGTTTAACTACTTTGTTTGTTTGTTTTACTTGTTTAACTAATTTGTTTAATAGAGGCTTTCAAATTGAAAAATTTCTATTTTAGCGTTAAAATTTGTAACTTGCTTAATTTTGAACAGATTCGAAATCGTCCTGCAAAGTCAATTATTGTTTAATTTTCAATATTCAAACTACAGTTCAATGTAAAAAATTATATTTCCGAAGATTTGTAATATGTGAAGATTTGTAATTTTCTGCAATAATTTATATAAAAAAAGGAGTACTTTAACGACGTCAAATACCAGAGTTAAACAAAAATTAAAATTTTACATCCTTCTGTAATACCTTGTAGACTTTTATAAGGAAGTAAACAAAATATTAATAAAAAGTTATACAAATTTTTGAATTGTAAAAACTTGTACTTTATTGTTAATTTTCTTACTTTCCTAATACAAGAAGTTTTTTAGTTTTAATACGGGCGGGAAGCCCATGAAGAACTCCCCTGGCGCTCAAGCTATAAAGCCCCATTCCTACAAGAAAATACAAGACAAAAATAGCTATTTGTGCTGAACTGCATTTCTTATTGAATTTTGTACATTTTTCACAAAAAAATAACATATTTTAACAGAAAATAACATATTTTAACAAAAAATAACATATTTTAACAAAAAATTACAGTTGTAGAAATATTTAACTTTCTTGTAAAAAATTTTTCCACTAGGGCAGTTCATAAAATTGAAGAGAGCATGTTCTCAAGTTCAAATATATTCAAATTTCAGTCAAGCAGATCTTCAAGAAAATAAATTCAAGATTTTTTTAAAACAATGTTGACCCGCACAAATTTTTGAATGCGTTCAAAAAGACACTTACCCCCACTGACGAAGGCAACAAGAAGACCGATGAGCACAAACTTTAGAGCCATTTTGAGGATTGTGAAGATTCTCGTGAGAGTGCCCATTTATATTCTACTATTTTATCAAAGAAAATGACGTTCGATCAAAAAAAAAATCTCGTTAATCAATGAACGACACTCTTGAGATAAAGAAGGACATGCAACAATCAAAGTAGCAATAGAATGATGATCTTGAGTAGATTCTTTCACTGTTTCAGTAAATGATCGATGCCTGCAAATTTTTATCGTAATACTACTAATGAGAAATCACCTACATGAAAGTTAATTATTACTGGGTAATTCCAAATTCTGCTCAGACGAAAATGATGGATGAGTTCAATATTAACAGGTCTTTGCTAATTACGAGAAATCTTATCTCGCAAGATTTTTCGTGATGGATAATGTCATTATCCTAAGATTGATACGCGTGCATGAAACAGAGAGTATTGGAAAACACTTCTCTGATAAAAAAATTTGAAGATTTATCTTGCGTCATCCTCCATGCAATGTTTATATTGACTGTTTATTATTTATAATTGTACATAATATTTTGGTCGTTCGTGCAGAGGAAGTACGCTAAATGGGGCAAGTAAGGAATAGAAATAACTGCTGTTTGAAAAAAAAAAATAAGAAATTTCGTAACAAAATTTTAGAGAGGGATACATCAAAATCTATGGGGGCAAATAATTTTCAATTTGAACAAAAAATATTTTTAGAGAGTGATTCGTACAATGGCTATTTTGATCAAAAATATATGGTTTGTCCACGTTTTTGAATCACCAAATTATTTCAAACCACGTACTTTTCCCAGCTTCATGATATATTTACAAACATTTTCAGAATTATTCTATTTGAAAATTTATGATCAAGAAGTGTTTTCTATTCATGCGACAACTTTGAATTATGTCGATGAAGAAAGATTTTCTATTTGAAACAGATGTGTAATAATATTATAGGTCAATCGATTCGTCTGGTACCAAGGTATCTTTTATATTCCCGCATCAGCTTAGAATTATACTGAAAAAAAGTTTTACCATGAAAAAACGTATTCTCAAATATCATGCATTATCATAGCTTCCTTACTCTTCAATGAAATGTATCAATATTATAGGTCAATCGATTCGTCTTAAATCAACACATCTTTTCTACTGTCACGTCAACTTCAAATTATGAAAATGAGACAATTTTTACAATAAAAATAGTTTTTTGATATAACGTAAGTTACTATAACTTACCTACTCTCTGATAAAATGTATTAATATCGTAGGTCAATCGATTCGCCTGGAACCAAGAAATCGTTTATATATTTGCATCAACTTCGAATTATGTTGAAGACAAATGTTTTGATATCAAAACCATATTTTCCAATATTATGCATTAGCATAGCTTCCATACTCTTCAATAAAATGGATTAATATTATAGGTCAACCGATTCGTCTGTTACCAAGGAATCTTTTATATTCTTGCATCCACTTTGAATTATGTTGATGAAAAAAGTTTTACTATAAATATAGTTTTTCAGTATAATATAAATGATAAATATAAATTATATAAATAATTAATTTTCAATAAAATGTATTAATATTATAGGTCAATCGATTCATCTCGAAGAAAGGAATATTTTGTATTGTTTCATCATCTTTGAATTGTGCTCATGAAAAAAGTTTTACTATAAAAAAACGATTTTGAAAATATATAAATTACCATTATTTCCCTACTCTTTATAAAGTGTATACTTATTATAGGTCAATCGATTCGTCTCGAGTCAACACATATTCCCTTCCTACGCATCAACTTTGAATTATGTTCATGAAAAAAGTTTGACTATAAAAATATTTTTTCAATATAATATAAATGACCATAACGTCCTTACTCTCCAATGAAATATAATAATATTATAAGTCAACCGATTCGTCTGGTACCAAGAAATCTTTTATTTCCTTGAATCGAGTTTGGATTATGTTGAAGAAAAAAGTTTTACCATAAAAAACTGCATTTTCAAATATCATGCATTTCCATAACTTCCTCACTCTTCAATAAAATGTATTAATGTTATAGGTCAATCGGTTTATCTTTAATCAACAATTGTTTTCTATTCTCATATCAACTTGGAATTATGAAAATAAAAAAACTTTTACTATAAAAATAGTTTTTCAATATAATATAAATGACCATATCTTCCTTACTCTTCAATAAAATATATTAATATTATAGGTCAATCGATTCGTCTCGAACCACGGAATCTTTTGTATTTTTGCGTCATCTTTGAATTGTACTAATGAAAAAGTTATACCATAAATGACCGATTTTGAAAATATATGAATTACCATAACTTCCCTACTCTTCATAAAATGTACACATATTATAGGTCAATCAATTAGTCTCGAATCAACACATCTTTAAATTTTCACATCAACGTCAAATAATGAAAATGAGAACATTTTCACTATGAAAATAGTTTTTAATATAATATAAAAGACCATAACGTCCTTACTCTCAAATAAATAGTAATACTGCTATAGGTCACCCGATTCGTCTGGTACCGAGGAATTTTTTATTTCCTTGGATCAACTTTGAATTATGTTAAAGAAAAAAGTTTTACTTTAAAAAACCGCATTTTCAAATATCATGCATTTCCATAACTTCCTCACTCTTCAATCAAATGTATTAAAGTTATAGGTCAATCGATTCGTCTCGAATCAACACATCTTTTCTGATTTTGCATCAACTTTGAATTATGTTCATGAAAAAATTTTTACTATAAAGATAGTTTTTCAATATAATATAAATGACCATAACTTCCTTACTCTCCAATAAAATGTATCAATATTATAGGTCAATCGATTTCTCTCAAACCAAGGAATCTTTTGTATCCATGCATAATCTCTGAATTGTGCTAATGAAAAAGTGTTACTAAAAAAAAAAAACGTTTTTGAAAATATATGGATAATAATAACTTTTGTACTCTTTATAAAATGTATTCATATTATAGGTCAATCGATTCGTCTCGAATCAACATATCTTTTATATTTTCACATCAAATTTGAATTACGAAAATGAGAAATTTTTTGCTATTAAAATAGTATTTTAATATAATATATAAATAACCATAACTTTCTTATTCTTCAATCAAATGTATTAATATTATAGGTCAATCGATTTCTCTCGAACCAAGGAATCTTTCATATGCTTGCATCAACTTTAAATTATGTGAAGAAAAAAGTTTTACTATAAAACACCGTATTTTCAAGTATCATGTATTTCCATAACTTCCTTACTCTTTAATAAGATGTATTAAAGTTATAGGTCAATCGACTCGTCTCCAATCAACACATCTTTTCTGATGTTGCATCAACTCTGAATTATGTTGATGGAAAAAGTTTTACTATAAAAATAGTGTTCTAATATAATATAAATGACCATAACTTCCTTACTCTCCAATAAAACGTATTATTATTATAGGTCACTCGATTCGTCTCGAACCAAGGAATCTTCTGTACCTTTGCATCGTCTTTGAATTGTGCTAATGAAAATGTTTTACTATAAAAAAACGATTTTGAAAATATATGGATAATAATAACTTTTCTACTCTTTATAAAATGCATTCATGTTATAGGTCAATCGATTCGTCTCGAATCTATAATATAAATGACCATAACGTCCTTACTCTCCAATGAAATATAATAATATTATAGTTCAACCGATTCGTCTGTTAGCAAGGAATCTTTCATATTCTTGCATCATCTGTGAATTATGTTTAAGAAAAAAGTTTTACTATAAAAAAACCATATTTTCGAATATCATGCATTTCCATAACTTCCTTACTCTTCAATAGAGTGTATTAAGATTGTAGGTCAATCGATTCATCTTGAATCAAAACATCTTTTCTATTCTCATAGTAACTTTGAATTATGAAAATAAAAAGGTTTTACTATAAAAATAGTTTCTCAATATAATATAAATGACCATAACTTCCTTACTCTTCAATAAAATATATTAATATTATAAGTCAATCGATTCATCTCGAACCAAGGAATCTTTTGTATTTTTGCATCAACTTCTAGTTATGTTGAAGACAAAAGTTTCACTATACAATCGTATTTTCAAATATCATGCATTTTCATAACTTCATTACTCTTCAATGAAATGTATGCAAATTATAGGTCAATCGATTTATCTTGAATCAACACATCTTTTCTATTCTCATATGAACTTTGAATTATGAAAAAAAATTTTACTATAAAGATAATTTTTGAATATAAATGACCATATTTTGCCTACTCTATGATAAAATGTATCAATATTATAGGTCAATCGATTCGTCTGGAACCAAGGAATCTTTTATATTCTTGCATCATCTTTGAATTATGTTGAAGAAAAAAGTTTCACTATAGAAAACCGTATTATCAAATATTATGCGTTAAAATAGATTCCTAAAACTCCAATAAAATGTATTGGTATTATAGGTCAATCGATTCGTCCCGAATCAACACATCTTTTCTGTTCCTGTATCAACTTTGAATTATGTTGATGAAAAAATTTTTACTATAAAAATAGTTATTCAATATAATATAAATGACCATTACTTCCTTACTCTGTATAAAATGTATACATATTATAGGTCAATCGATTCGTCTCGAATCAAGAAATCTTTTATGTTCTTGCATCAACTCCGAATTATGTAAATGAAAAGAATTTCACTATAATAACCCGATTTTCAAAATATTATTCAGTGCTAAAAAATGCAATACACACACGACACACACACACACACAAATTAGAAAAATTGCTTAGATCATTGCATTAGACATTTTCAAATTGAGGGAGATTTGATGAAATTAATTCAGACATTTCGGAAAATGTTTCCACCACAAAGCTTTCTCCGTAAGGAAGCAAAAAGAACAGATTCCAATTTTAAATCAAAAAGACATTTCTACCGTAAGAAAGGAATTTTCAATTTTAACAAACGAATTTTTAACAAACAAAGATTTTTCAGTCAGTAAAGGAAAAAAATGTCATCATAAATGTTGAATTTTGAAACTAAAAACTTGAGCTTGCCACGAAACAGTTTTATTTTCAAACAAAAAGATGAATTCTCAACAAAATATATCAACTTTCAACAAAATAGTTGAATATTCTACCAAAGAGAACAAATTTCTAACCGAATTGTAAGATTTTTTAACTAAAAAATATAACTTTTGAATAAAAGTACGTTTCCGGATGATGAATTTAAAATGAGTAAATATAATATAATAAAAAAAATCCAACTATTTGTAGTTGAGAAGTCTACTTTTTGGACACTGTTCTGCACTGTACTAAAATATAAAAATGAAAATTGAATAGCTCACTCGGTTAGTTGTCCAATACTACCAGACGGTATTGTATACATCGAATGTCTCTGGGTTGAAGATTGAATTATTTTACTGAAATTTTTTTTTTATAACTATAGAACACATACACTATACAAAACAATGAAAATAAAAATTAAGTAGGTCATCCGGTTAGTCGTCCGGTACTGTCCGTCGGTTTTGTATACAGTAACTGTCTCTTGGTTAAAGATTTAAGTATTTAATTGAAACTTCGTTTTTTTGTGGAAACTATACAACACTTTACTAAAATATCCTATAGATGAAAACTCGTAATTTCATGGAGGAAGATTTTCTGTTAGTTACAGTAAGTCATAGAGTGATCTCTATATTTTAAAATCAAAACTAACAGAATTAAAAGAGTAGATTTCTCATTTTATCGATCGCCGATAATGATTTCGATTTATTTATTTCCACTATTACTTTCAATGTAAGCTGTTATTGAAGATATTAAATCTTTGGTTGTTACGACTGACTTTCTCAATACATGGCGTAAAATAAAATGTATTTCAGTAATTTTTCTACATTCCCAATCCAGTCGCAGATGTTCTTCTCTGTCATATGATATGCGCGTTATATTTAGGCCGATCTATACTATACTCGATAAGATTAGATGAATCACAAAATATTTTTACATTGTGAACTGATTAATTAATTATTAACTGATTCTATTGTGGTATAGAAGGAATCGATATGTAGTCGAATATTGGATATGATTTTTATAATAAAATTTTATTTATATTTAAAATAATTCTATTCCAATTTCATAATTTTCCAAATGTTTACGATGTTGTGAGATAATGATTTTGATGCAATCTACAACATTATACGTAAATGTGTTTCAAGTTTTAATGAAATTTGTTAAAAAGATTATAAATAATTAAAATTTTTAGAAAAATATAAGGTGAACATTATTTTGTTGTTTCAGTGCAAATTATATCGTTGATTGATTTTTATGTTATGAACTGATGAATTAACTATTATTAACTATTTACCAAATAATTTTTTTCAAAAAAGTGAATTATATGAAAATTAATTCAATTTTCAAAATTATATGTGCATATATTTCAATTTCTACTGGTATTACTTTGAGAGGTTATTATTAATTGAAATTTTCAGATAAATAATAAATACAAGTTATTCTAATATTTCAATGAAAATAATTATTAAATGCTTTCTATGTTCTGAACTTATTCATTAAATATTAACAGTTTCTTTTAAAAATTTAATTTTCTAGATGTAGTTAAAAGATGATTGATAAATTAAATTTAATAGAAGAAAAGTGAACATTTAAAGCAAAATATTTATAAAGTCAAAATTATCAGAAAGTTTCAATGAAAATAGCTTTTTCATACTTTTTATGTTGTCAACTGACTAATTAAGAATTAGTTGATTAATTTTGTTCACAATACCAAATTACATAAAGATTGAAATTTAATATTTTTTAATTAAGTAACATGAATTGATTATTTACTTTAATTATTTCGTTTTTCCTGAAATTATTCTAAAAGGAACTACAAATTTAATAATTAAATTATTATAAATATTCCTTTTGCCTAAGAATTTAGGCAAATCTTTAAGCATTGGAATACACATCACGGTTATATTCATTTAAACAACAATAATTATTAAATTAATTCAAATTTTCATAACAATATGAAGTAAAAATTATTTGAGTGTTTTAATGAAAATAATTCTTGGATACTTTCCATGTTCCAAACTGATTAATTAATTATTAGCTGACTTATTCTTTTCACAATATTGAATTACAGAAATATTGAATTTTAATTAATTTTAATTAGATAACATAAATTGATTACTCACTCCAAGTTTATGTATTAGAATGTTGGCTATAATTTTTATAATAAAAGTTTTTTTGAAATTAGGATTTGAATTCAAATTTCAAAATGACATGTGCATATGTTTTAATTCAGCAATTCATCCTAACATGCTCTTCTTTTTCTATAAAACTTTATTTCAATATTCCATTGCAAATATATGTTCAATGATTTTTAAATTGAGAACAGAGAATCGGATCAGAATAGGATTTTTTTTAATGATTGTTATATTGATGCTCACATTTAAAAATATAGCCCTGATAGTACCCGTAAATGTCATTGCACAAAAATTATATTTTTTTTTCTTCAAAATATTGAATTACATAACTTTCACTTGAAATCCTCAAATTATATCTCGACATTTACTATCATAAATAGTAATAGTGAATTCTACGTTACATATGGATTCACTGAATACATTCTTTGAGAATATAATTTCAGCAAGAATTTGATTGGTCAAGAAATTTGAACAAATAAGTAGTGATTCGAAAATTGAGCAAAGGAAAGAAAGGAACACAAAAAGTGAGCGCGTGCTTGCGCGCGCACGTAATAGTCTAGTAACAATGAAAATTAAATGAGTCATTTGGTGACTGGTCCGATACTATTAATCGGTATTGTATACACTATACCATACTAGTGTTGTTGCTGAGCGATATTTTTAAATACTGAGACAATACCGATACGATACTCACCTTTTAGTCTCGTATTTCTATTGCTCGATTTTGTGTCGCTTCGGAAAAATTTCTAAAAGTGCCGTCTTGTATCGGTATTTGATACAACAAATACTTCGAAGATTGAAAACTGATTAAAAGAAACGATTATAACTACACTCAACTCCCGAGATAAGAACCCTCAGTTTAACCTATTCCTAGAACTTGAGGCCTCGGAATTTGGTGATGTTGGGAGCGCAGAATCGAAAGAGAGGCGCTGCTCAGTCATGCGTGACAAAAAGCTCGAGAGCCATACTCTGAACGCGTTAGTTGCATCAGGTTACGTCATGCGTCCAAATCCAACAGACAGGAGTTATGCAGCCCTGCCTGTTCACGTTTGGATTCCACCGAGATATACTGCAGGCAAATCCAAGCCATGCTCGGAACCGTGCTTATCTCGAGAGTTGAGTGTATGCCATAACAAAGAACAAAGAAAGTTACAATTTTTTCTACAATGAAGAAAGTTGTATGTTATTCTTTAAACTTCAACATTAAATTTTTTCATGTTATTATGATGTTAGGTGAGTGTTTCTTCATTGTGGATACTTGCTTCATCTTTTAATGATGAGCTCGATTTCACAGGATATTTTTTCGTTGTTTCGAAAAATTCCCATGTTGATAGTTATCTAGTTCTGTAGCCACCCTCCTACTACAATAGAAACAGCTCGAAAATAAAATGCTTCATCACATTGAAAATAATGCAAATACACCAAAGCCAAAACGATACCAAAACGATACTAGACGAAACCGAGACTGGAGTCTCAGAAATCGGTACCGATAGAAGAAAAAACTGAGATTTTTCGATACTTCAAGACATTCTCGTATTGTACGAAATCACTATACAAAATAATAAAAATTAAAATTAAATAAGTCATCCGGATAGTGGTCCGATACTATCCGTCGGTATTGTATCCAGTGTCTGTCTATTGGTTGAAGATTGAAGTATTTATTTAAAACTTTGTCTTTTTTTAGGTTGGAACTGTGCGATACTAGACTGAACTAGTGATGCTGCCTAGCAATATTTTAAGGCACTAAGATGATACCGATACCGATATCGGTACCGATACAGTGACTGTTTTTTGGTTGAAGATTCACTGCACTATACCATACCATACCATACCATACCATACCATACCATACCATACTATAACATACTATACCCTACTATATCAGAATATACCATACTGTGAAAATAAAAATTCAACAGATCATCGGGTTAGTGGTTCGATACTATGCTTCGGTACTGTATAGTATGCAGTGACTGTCTCTTGGTTGAAGATTCAAGTATTTCATTGAAAATTTGTCTTTTTTGCTTAAAACTTCCCTAGATTGAATCATAAAAATTAAAATCAAATATGTCATCTGGTTAGAGGTCCGATACTATCCGTCGGTTTTGTATTTTTTTGTTGAAACTGTACGACACTAGACTGAACTAGTGATGCTGCCGAGCGATATTTTAAGTTACTGAGACGATGCCGATACAGTGACTGTTTTTTGGTTGAAAATTCGAGTATTTTATTGAAAATTTGTTGTTTTTTAGCTTGAAACTTCACTATATTAAACAATAAAAATGAAAATTATATAGGTCGTGTCAGAGATCCGATACTGTCCCTCGGTATTGTATACAGTGATATTAAACAGAGTTTGCTTCCATTTTCTCATTGATCCAGTCCACAAATGATGCCACCCTAGTATAAACTGATGGCGCACCATGTCCACAGGGTTGCAAACCCCAGGAAACAATTCCAACCTGAACCGGAGTTTTGTCGACCTCCTTCACAAGTGGACCGCCAGAGTCGCCCTATAATGCAGATAAAAAATTTCAAATTAGTATTAGGGTTCTCACTTCAGAATTATTAGGAATAATGGAAAGTAAAACAATGAAAATCTCATTTTCAATTGAAAATACTTTCATTTTATACCGCTCCATATTTAGGCGGTGTACCGCGCACTGTCGCGTGTAGGCGATGTACAGCTCACCATCGAGTTTGATCGCTGCATAACTCTCCAGATCCTCTGATTATACACAGAACTTGAAGCTGAACAGCGACGAAACTCGAAAGAGCACACTGCCTAAACGCGACGTGGAGCGGTATCTAATCTCTTCGAAGTATTTTTGATTGAAACCTTCATGATTTTCGAAATAAAAACTACCAAAAAACGGTCCAGCAAACTTTTTTACACTTTTTTCCAGGCTGAGAAAGCTTCAAGGACTTTTTGACGTTTTGAAGGATTTTCAGGACGCTAGACACCCTGGTTAAACAATTTTATGTATGTATGTATGTATACCAGTAAGCCATTTCCCTTTCGGGGTAGACGTGACACTACTTGATTCGGGTAGTGTTTCTAGGTGGATATATTTCTTGTATTAAATAACTACAAGTGTGGGCTCGCCACACCCACGACACGCCAACAGCACGCAGTTAGTAGTATTTCCGAACGGTCACTTATCCAAGTACTAACCGCGCCCAACACTGCCTAACTTCAGTGATCTAACGAGAACTGTTTTTTTTCAGCGTGTTATGGCCGTTGAAGCAGTTAAAACAAATAATCTTCAATAAATTAAACATAATATTCATAAAATATTTAAATTACTTACAGAGCAGGCAGATATCGAATCTCCTATTGGCCCAGTGCAGATTTGAGTTTCGAAAAGTTCTGTGCCCAACTCGATCTCTTGAAGTGTTTCGTTGCAAGCGTCATTGTCAATGAGAGGCATTTTAGCGTATTGCAAAACTTTTGGCATTTCTGGTGAAACCTCCTTAGAAATCGATCCCCAACCAGAAAGAATTACTTCTCCTTCAAATTCTTCATCTTGTTTTGGTAAAGATACTGGTCTCACGCGTTCGTTAAATTCCAGGGGACTTCTCAGTTTCAGAACAGCGATGTCATATTGTGCGACTCCACTGTGTGGAAAAATATTTTTTTTTTTAATTTTTGAATAAAGAAGATTAGTCAGTCGGAAATATCGGCGCCTCCATTCCATACCGCTCCACGTTGCGTTTGGGCGGTGTACAGTTCTTTGTCGCGTTCGATTTCTATATAGCTCTAGGTCCTATGCTTATATACAGAACTTGGGAGTTGTACAGCGACCAAATGCGATGGAGAGTTGTACACCGCTCAAATGCGACGTGACGCTGTACACCGCCTAAAGGTCTTCGCACAAGAAAAACCGTTGCAGTGCGCTGGAGACGTCTCACTGACATGCTGTCCGCGCACGACACATAACGACAACCAATCGCGTTCAACCTGCCGTGCTGCTACGGTCCGTGGCAGCACGTACTCAAGTGGGTTGCGAACTAGTGTGAGTAGCGACATACTTGTGTACGTCACCGCTCGGCTCGGACCGCAGCAGCACGACAGGTTGCACATGATTGGTTAGCGCTATGAGTTCGTGCGCGGACGGCACGTCCGTGAGACGTCTCCAGCGCACAGCAACGGATTTTCTTGTGCGAACACCTTAAACGCGATATGGAGCGATATGGAACGGAGGCGTCAATATACTCTACCGTCATTAAAAATCGATTTTTTCTGATGATATAATTTGTTTCTGAATGCTTCTAAACATTATTGACAAAAATGAAAATTTTTTATTGTTAATGTTTTTTAATATTAAGAAACAAATCTGTTCTTAATATTTTACTATAATAGTATAATTTGTAAACCTTTTCACACTTTTAGAGAGATGAGAAAAATAAAATTAGGGACAAACACTCAGAATATCTTTATGTAGGAAGAGTTCTTATATATTGTAAATACCTGTGAGGAAAAAAATTACTGGTGCCGAAAATAACATTTTTGGGAAAATTTTAAATGATTTAGATTTTATTCTCGCTTTTACTTGAAAATCTTAATTTGCAGCATTGAAGATTGAAAAAAAAGTCAAAAAGAATTTGAAAGATTTGAAACCATTTTTTTTTACATTTTTGCAGGATTTTTAAAAGTACTCGAAAAACTTTGAATTAATTCGAGAGATATTTCAAAGTTTTGAAAAGATTAAAAAATGAATGATTTTTCAAGATTCTGAAATAAAATTTTGAATGATTCCTTAGGATTTTAGGAGAAATTTAAAATGATTTCATATTTTGATAAATTAATTTACAAACAAATATTTTAAAATATCTTAAAACATTTGAAATGATTTCCTAAAATTTCAAAAAAAAATGTCGAAAATTTTGAAGCAAACTTTTTCCATTTCGCAAGATTAAAAAATTTTTAAAAAAACACACAAAATAATTTTGAAAGATATTTGGAAGTTTTTGAAAAATTTTGAAAATAATTTGTAATTTATAAAATATACATGCAGATTCGTGAAAAAGTTTTAATATTATTTTTATTTTGCTAGATTAATTTTGAGACTGTATTAAAAAAATATTTTAGAACATTAAAAAATCTATAAACTATTGTTAAATATTTTCTAATGTTCAAAAAGTCCTAAATATCTTTTAAACTCAAATTTTTTATAACATTCAGTAAAATCTTGTGAGATGAAAGAAAATTTTTAGAAATTTTTTAGATACTGTTTCGTAATATCTGAAATATTAAAGAATTTTTTCAATTTTTCTACCAAACTTAGGAGAATTATATTTAAATAACTTTGAACCAAAAAAAATCAAGAAACTCAAAGAATCAATAGTTATTAAAAAACATTAAAATTATTTTCCCCTGTAAATTATAATTTGCCTGAAATTCTCTTTTTTTTTACTGAAAAAAACTTTTTTGGTTGAAAGTTCATCCTTATTGGATTGAAAATTTATCTATTGAAGTACGTGTCTTATCTTTTTTTATTGAAATGAAAAATATTTGGTTTAAAAATAAAATAGTTTTTGGTTGAAGATTCAACTATTTTTTAGATTTGTTGTCGGAAAATCATATTTTCAGGTTAAAAAATACATTTTTTGTAGAAAATTCATCTCTTTTGGAAAATATTTAATGTTTTTTGTTTAAAAATTCAACTATTTTTGTCGAAAATGAATTTTTTTGTTGATATTTCGATTCAAAATATTTGAAATCCTCAAAAATCTTTTCGAATTTTCTCAAGATTCATAGGAAAATTATATTTATACAGATTAAAAAAGAAATAAACAAAATTTCTATTTGTGAAGATTTCGAAATAAAACTTTGAATTTTTAAAAAGATTTTGATAGATTTAAAGATAATAAAAATGATTTTTCAAGATTCATGAAAATATTTGAAGAGATTTCTCACTTAAAAAAATTAATTTCAAGATAATATTTAAAAATATTATAAAACATTACGAAAGAGTTCCAAAATTGTGAAAAATGAATGCAGAAGATTTAAAAACAATTTTAGGAATAATTCGAACTAGATTAATAGATATTTAGGAATTTATGAAATTTCGAAGTGATGGAAAATATTTTAAAACTTCAAAAGCTTTTCGAAAATTTGAAAAATATTCTTCAATATTTTATATGCATTGAAAATCCAGTAAAATATAAAAATTGCTTATGAATTTTACTGCAAACGAACCTTTATCCAGAAAAATTTCCAGTTCATTTCTCAACACCAAAATATAAATTTCTGACAAAAAGTAAATTTTCTACGAAAAAGTGGAATTTTCAACAAAATAGTAGAATTTTCAACAAAACAGTAGAATCTTCAGCCAAAAGCATGACTTTTTAAAAAATAGTTTAATTTTCAACCAAACAATTGCATTTTATTTATTTATTTATTTATTTTATGATTAAAAAAAATTAAATATTCTTACCCTTTGTATTCCTCATGGACTATTTTTTTGGAAATCAGAATTTTCTGTTGATCGTCTCCGTCTTCCACAAATTTGAACTTTCCAGCGTTAACTCTCATCCTACCAATTGTAGGTATTTCAGTGATGCAATGTCCAGCCGTCAAAATCCAAGTTTCATTCAAAACGGATCCCCCGCAGAAATGCCTGTATGGGAGTATCAATGGAAAAAGTGACCATTCCAAAGAAACTTGATAAGGAAATTGTCCAGGAGTGGCGTTTTCACCATCAGTAATTCGGTTAGACAAACCATTCGAATTCCCATTGATATCGAAAGCCTCACTCAGACTTGCTGAAAATTAATCAAATGAAGCAATTAATAAAAAAAAATGTATTGATATTATAGGTTAATCTATTCATCTCGAACCAAGGAATCTTTTGAATTTTTTCGTGAAATATTTTAGCCTGACTTTACGCTCATCTTACTTCACACGTTGGCTCACCGCGCTCCCGGTTTCTCGAGTATAAAATAATAATAAATAGTAATAATAATGAATAATAATAATAATGCGTAAAAGAAATCATAGAAGACAATATTTCATTTAATTATTTTTTATTATAAAGAACCGTATTTTCAAATATTATGCATTTATATAGCTTTCTTAGCCTTCAATAAAATGTACTGATATTATAGGTGAATCTATTCATCTCGAACCAAGGAATCTTTTGAATTTTTGCGTGAAATATTTTAGCCTGACTTTACGCTCATGTTCCTTCACACGTTGGCTCACCGCGCTCCCGTTTTCTCGAGTATAACATAATAATAAATAGTAATAATAATGAATAATAATAAATAATAATAATAATGCATAAAAGAAATCATATAAGACAATAATTCATTTAATTATTTTGTATTATGAAGAACCGTATTTCCAAATATTAAGCATTTATATAGCTTTCTTAGCCTTCAATAAAATGTATTGATATTATAGGTTAATCTATTCGTCTCGAACCAAGGAATCTTTTACATTTTTGCATCAACTTTTAATTGTGAATTGGTATTGTTTTGCCAAATAAAATACAATGTCCTGTTTCGATATGATGCTCAGCTTGAGCTGATTGCGTGAAATGTTTTAGCCTGACTATACCCTCATGGTCCTTTGCACGTTGGCTCACCGCGCTCCCGGTTTCTCGAGTATAATATAATAATAAATAGTAGTAATAATAATAAATAGTAATAATACATAAAAGAAATAATATAAGGCGATAATTCATTAGGTTATTTTTCACTATAAAGAACCGTATTTCCAAATATTATGCATTGATATAGCTTCCTTACACTTCAATAAAATATATTGATTTTATAGGTTAATCGATTCATCTCGAACCGAAGAATTTTTGACATTCTTTCATCAACTTTGAGTTATGAATTGGTATTGTTTTTTCAAATAAAATACAATGTCCTGTTTCGATATGATGCTCAGCTTGTGCTGATTGCGTGAAATGTTTTAGCCTGACTTTACACTCATGTTACTTTACACGTTGGCTCATCGCTCTCCCGGTGTGTCCAGTATAACATAATAATAAAAAGTGATAATAAATAATAATAATAATAAATAATAATAATAAATAATAAATATTAATAATACATGAAAAAATAATAGAAGACAATAATTCATTTACTTATTTTTTACTGTAAAAAACCGTATTTCCAAATATCATGCATTTATATAGCATTCATAGTCTTCAATAAAATGTATTGATGTTATAGGTTAATCTATTCGTCTCGAGCCAAGGAATCTTATACATTTTTGCATCAACTTTGGATTATGAATTGGTATTGTTTTGTCAAATAAAATACAATGTCCTGTTTCGATATGATGCTCAGCTTGTGCTGACGGCGTGAAATATTTTAGCCTGACTATACTCTCATGTTCCTTTACACGTTGGCTCACCGCCCTCCCGGTTTCTCCATTATAACATAATGATAAATAGTAATAATAAATAAATAATAATAATACATAAAAGAAATAATATAAGACAATGATTTATTCACTTATTTTTTACTATAAAAAAACGTATTTCCAAATATTATGCATTTATATGCATAATATTTTTTGAAAAATGTCACCATCAAAGCTTCCTCTATGAGGTAGCAGAAATTAATCTACTTATTCTATAACGTTTGAATTAATTTTTTTTTTTTTATTTGAAAAAAATACTCAATGACTATATTATTGTACGACTTTATTTAATTATTATTTATTCATTCGCTTTGTGAACCACTATAAAAAATTTAATTTGAAAAGTTTCAGCTGAAACAATGAGCAATTAAAAGATTTGAAGATTAGCATATTCCAATTCAAGCTTTGAAAACTGAAAAATTTTCAAGAAGCCGTCAGAATGAAAATTTTTTAAAATTATATATAATAACCTGCACAATTTCTGACAGGATAGTTATATAGTTACAACATTTCAAAATCAATACATAATTTTTTTCATTTCTTCCCCTCCATCATAAGCTAAATATTAAAAATAAAAAATTCAACTTACCTTAATAGAATATCCCTCTTTTATCTCAGAAAAAAAATTAAAAACTAAAATTTCTCTTTTTCTTATTAAATAAAAATTTTAGGAATATAGAATTACCCTCTTCCAGTCCAGAAAAAAATAGCAAATACAACATTCTCCCCTTTTTCGTCTAAAAAAAAAGTGAAAATAATTTTGAAAATTGTCTGGAACTTCATTAAACTATTAACCTCCATTTCATTCAATTGAATGAAAATGTTAAAAATGAAAAATTTATCTTTTCTGGTTTGGAAAACAATTTTAAATAAAGAATTCCTCTTTTTTATATGAACAAAAATTTTCGAAATGAAGAATCTGTCCCATTTGTACTGGATTAAAATATCAATGAAAATAAAAAAATATAAAATACAAAAATAATTTAAAACTTGAAATGATTTCTATCAATTTTTGAAAATTGTACACTTTTGAAGATTTGGGACCAAAAATTTAGAAGCTTTCTAAAAATTTTTAAAAGTTGCAATAAAATTCAAATTTTTTTAAAGATATCTAGAAAAATTTTCAATAATTTTTCATTTTATGAAATTTATTTTGAGACTATGTTTAAAAAGATTATAAAACATTCCAAAAGACATTCAAAATTGGCAAAAATGAATCTAGAACATTTTCATGCATTTTTTTTTAATTTTGCAGAATTTTTCAAGGCTTCAGAAAAAATACTAATCATTTTAAAATACATTGAGAAGTTTCTGAAAATTTTCAAAAATAATAGAAAATTAGAAAATATTTCAAAAGACTTAAAATAAAATGTAGATTTTTGAACATTTCAAAATAAAATTTAGATGTTTTTTTCTCTCGAAATTCTGAAAAGTTTAATGATAAAAAAATGTTTTCTTAAGATTCCTAAGCATATTCAAAGTGATTCCTTATTTCTTAAGATTAACTTTCAAAGAATATCTAAAAAGATTTTAAAACAATCCGAAAGATTTACAAAGTTATTAAAAAAAAATCCGGAAGATTTTCAGACAGAAAATTCATATATTTGGTTAAAAATTAACTTTCTTAAAGGATAATTCAAATTTTCGGGATAAAAATTTAATTTTTTTTTTGTAGAAAATTCATCCCTATTGGAAAATATGTAATTTTGTAAAATTCTGTAAAATAGAAAAAAATATTTCTTAGAAATTTTCTAGGTGCTTTTTCGACATATCTGAAATCTTCAAAAATCTTTTTGAATTTTTTCGAGAAACCTAGAAGAATTATATTTTTTCATTCTGGAATAAAATATTTAAAATAAAAAAAATCTCTTTTGGCTGAGAAAAAAATTGAAAATAAAGAATTTTTCCTTTTCATATAAAAAAAAGTTTTAAATATTAATATTGATATTAATAATTGGAACTCAATTAAAATATTAATCAAAATGTAAAAAATTAAAAAATCCCCTCTTAGGATTTAGGAAAATATGGAACAGCAATATTTTTTTCCTCTTAATTGAATAAAAATGTTAAAAATTTCAAATGGCCCTGTTTCAGTTCAGGAACAGATTAAAAATAAGAATTCTTTTCGTGCATTCACTCAATCCAAATATCAACCAAATATTGAAAAAAAATGTCCTCTTCAATTCAGAAAAAAAATAAAACCAAATTTTTTTTTTGCATTCAACTCAATAAAAATATTAAACATGACAAATTTCCCGTTTTCAATTAGGAAACAGAAAATATTAATCAAAAATTTTAAACAAAAAAAATCCCTTCTTCAATTCAGAAAAAAAATTTCTCTCATCCAACTCAATAAAAATATTAAAAGTAAGATAAGAAAATGTTTCTTTTGTTCGAGAAAAAAATTTAATATAAAAAGTAAAACTGTTTAAACTCGAAATAATTTCAAACTCATTAAAAATTTGCTAATCACTTTTTAAAAGCCAGAAAGGTGAATGCCCTTTAGTCAATTATAATACTATTAATAAAAATGACGAGACAATATAAGTGATCCATAAGATAGTCGAAGAATTCCTTCTTTTTTTTTTTAATTTATTATGCTTTTGAAAATTCTTGTTTATTTTTGAAAAAGATATCCCTAGAAAAGTGCAATCGAATCGACTCAAATTTTGCATTTCCTCCTCGAAACCGAATATTAATTTCTAATTATTTTTCATAAAAAATCTGAGGTCACTTATAAATTGTTTTTTCAATAATTTCATTACTACTATAGTTATTATTGAAATTCATTCATTTCAATTTATTGATTAAATTAATAAAAAAATTCAAATCAATAAAAATGTTAAAAATGTTAAATTTCCCTGTTTCAATCCAGAAAAAGATTTAAAATAACGAATCTATCCCGCGCTTCCACTTAAAATATTAATCAGAATTTACAAATAAAGAAACTTTTGCTATGCAGAAAAAAAAATAAAAAAAAATAAATTTTCTCTAATCCAAATCAATGAAAATGTTGAAAATTTAAAGAATTCCTGGAAATAGAAACAAGAATCCAACAACCAAATTTGGAAAACAAACAACAAATATTCCTGTTGTAGTTAAAAAAAAACTTTTTCTTAATAAATAAAAAAATGTTCTTCGGACAAAAATAAAAAAAAGGATGAAAAATCATAAGGCGACCAGCCAAATCCCCTTGATTCTATTTTATATTTCTTTCGTCTTTTTTATTTTTATTATTATCATAATAATAAAAATAAAAAAGGCTTTTTCTTGAAAAAAAATTTCTTTGGACAAAAATAAAAATGAGGAAAGAAAAATGAGTGGGAAACCAGCCAAATGCCCTTCCTTCTCTTTTTTCATTTTATAGTCTTCATTTTTTATTTTTTTATTTTTATTATTATCATAATAATAAAAATGAAAAAGACAAAAGAAATAAAAAAAAGTTTGCCTTCTCATTCTTCTTTCCTCTCTTTTATTTCAGTCCAAAGAAATTTTTTTTTTCTACGAAAAAGTCTTTTTTATTTTTATTTTTATGATAATAATAAAAATAAAAAAAGACGAATGAAACAGAAATAGAAAAGAAAGGGGATTTGGCTGGATGCCATCTTATTTTTATTTTTGCCCAAAGTACATTTTTTTATTAATTAAGAAAAAGTTTTTTTTTAATCACAATAGGTACCATATAAATTATTTTTTTTAATAATTCCATTACTTCTATAATTATTATTAAAATTAATGCGTTTAAATTTATTAATTAAAAGATTGGATCAAAGTTTCGGATTTTTTTTTAAGAACAAGAATTTCCTGAAAGAAATTTCCAAACTTGACGATTTTTTGGTCACACTCATGATATAATTATTAATTTTTTTAGATTTGTTTGACTTACCAGAGCACACGAAAGCCAGAACAATTAACTTCAACATCGTGTTGGCAGCAGTTAAACTTTCAGTGTTAGAATTTTTTTGAAAATTCTCTTTATATAAATTTCTAATAAGTAGTTATTTATCTGTTTTTAATGAGATTTTTGACTTTGGTATTGACCTCATTTCAGCCCTGATTTTCATGGAAAACCAAAGCAATGTCTTTAATGAATCGATTAGATTTAATTTACTGATCACGATAAGATGTCAAAATTCATTTTTCATTAATAAGTATCGCCTACTAACATATTTTATCTGATATCAAATTTATTTATAAAAAAGTCGAAAATTGTTCAAAAATAAAAAATAATTTTTTTCCTAAAAATCGCTTCCATACTATGATTTGTAAAATTTCTCGCCTTTTTGAAGAGATAAGAAAAATTAAATTATCTGCAAAATCTTACTTTGAGGAATTCGAAAAAAATTCAGAAGCTTTTCAATAATGATGAAAAATTTAAAGATAATAATTATAATTTTGAAGATTTCAAAATATGTGGAAAAAGAATATGGAAGACTTTGAGATCATTTTTTTAATTTTTTAAGATTTAAAAAATTGTTAAGAGATTATTTTTAAAAATTTCAAAAAATTTCAAAAGATTTCAGAAATGGTTAAAGAAAAATGTTTCAATTTGGTAAGATTAAAAACTAAAAAAATAAAAAATCGACTTAATTCAAGAAATATTTAGTGGAATTGAAGAGATTTGGAAAAAATCTTAAACTTCTAAGGATTTTTAGAAATTCAGATTTTTAAAGATTTCAAAAATTCAATTAAAGATTATTATTAATTATTAATTAATAATTATTATTTGAAAAAAATTAGGTCAAAGGTTTGAGGAGAATAAAAAAATTGTCCTTAAATTCTTGGAAAAATTAAAAAGATTATAATTTAATTTTCTTAACTCTGAATGATTTTTCAAACTTTTGAGAAAAATTCGAGTCAGTTGAAAATATTTTCAGGAATTTAAGACGTTTTAAATAGATTAGAAATGTCGAAAAACTTGCAAACATTTCCGAATCAAATATTTCTTGATTTCTTCAAACTTCCAAAAAACTTGAACATCTTTCAAAAAGACTTGAATTTTTCCTAATATTTTGTAAAATCCGATGTAGTGAAAAAATTCCTTCAAAATCATCTACATTCTTTTCTGCCATCTCTGAAATATTCGAAAATCTTTTTTTAATTTTCTAAAAAATTTTTAAATTGTATTATTATTATTAATAATTTGTATTCTTCATGGTATTGAAAATTGTTTCAAATTGGTGAATGGTGAAATGAGTTATTTTTTATTAGAATTGTTTGAAGTTTGACTCATTTATCGAATTTTAGGCCAGTATAATTTTTATTTTGAATGAAATAATTAAATTTTCAACAAAATAGTTAAAATTGTAACCTAATCGTTGAATTTTCAAAAAAAAAACGTAGATTTTAAATCCAAAATGATGAATTTTCAATGAAAAATTAAATTGTTAATATTTTTGAAAATGCAACCAAGATAATTTTCAATAAATTAGGTCAACTTTTACTTTCAAAAGACAAAATTTCTACCCAGGAGAAAAATTTTCCACAAAACAGTTGCATTTTCTTCCGGTAAATATTAATTTTCTATTAAAAAGGCATATTTTCAACATAAGGGTTGAATTTTTAATAAAAAATATGAATCTTCAGCTGGCAGAATTTTTTAAAAAATGTATGTCTTTAGCTAAAAATTCAACTGTTTCTTACAAAATTAATCTTTTTTATGAAAATTGAACTGTTTGGCAGAAAACAAACTTTTTTGTAGATAATTTGTTTTTTACTTCAAAAATGAACAATTTTGTAAGAAATTGATGTATTTTATTGTTTAACTTTATTTTAGAATCTTATTTTTTAAAGATTCAACTCTTTGGCTGAAATTTTAACATTTTTGTTAA
>CAKNXH010063859.1:12167-30493 GCA_932178445.1 Andricus quercusramuli
TTTGTTTGTAAAAAATTCAACTATTTCCTTAAAAATTCGTCTTTCTTTTGAACTATTATGTTCAAAATTCATATTTTTGGGTTTCACATTAACATTTTTTGTAGGAAATTCGTCCTTTTCATCTAAAAATTTAACTTTTTTTGTTTTGAAAAATTAAACTATTTGGTTAAAAATTCAATTTTTAGTTGAAAATTCATATTTTATGGTAAAAAATTCAAATATTTGCTTAAAAATTGGTCTTTTTGGGTAAAAAATTAAACTATTTTGTTGAAAATTAACTTTTTTGTTGAAAATTCATATTTTATGGTCAAAAATTCAACTATTTGTTTACAAATTCATCTTTTTTAGATGGAAAATTAAACAATTTTGTTAAAAATTCATACTTTTTGGTTTAAAATTCACATGTGTTGTAGAAAATTCGTATTTTTGCCTAAAAATTTAGGAGTTGGTGGAAAATTCAACTATTTGCTTGGAAATTAACATTTTTTGTTAAAAATTCATATTTTCAGTTTGAAAATTTAATTGTTTTGTAGAAAATTAATTTTTTCAAATTTGCACATCCAAATATTGGGATGAAAATTCAAGATTTATGTAAGAAATACGTTTTTTTTTTTGCTTAAAAATTCAACAAGTTGATAAAAAATTTAACTTTTTGGCTGAAATTTAACGTTTTCATAGGAAATTTATTTTTTCGGGTTTAAAATTTAATTGTTTTGTAGAAAATTTGTTTCGTTTATTCGAAAATTGATCTCTTTTGAAGGGCAATTCAACTATTTTGTAGATAATTTATCTTTTTGGGCTTAAAATTTAAATATTTGGTTAAAAACGAACTTTTTAGTTGGAAATTCATATTTTCAGGCTGAAAATGCAAATTGTTTTCTAGAAAATTTGCCTCTTGGCATGAAAATACCACCTTTTAGATGATTTTATTCTTTATCGACAGCGAAATCTTTCTTGTTTTAAAATTCGTATTTTTGCTTTAAAAATTCACCTGTTATCACAGAAATATCATTTTGTTGAAAGTTTATCTTTTCAGTTGAAAATTCATGTATTTAAAAAAAATGAATTTCCTTAATCAAAAATGAAACTATTTTTTGAAAATTCGTTTTTTTTTTGGTTGAAAATTAATTTCTTAGACTGAAAATTTAACTATTATTATTATTTTAAAAAATATTGTATAGTTTCTTTTTAGAAAATGATTAGATTATTATTGTAACAATTAATTTAATAATACAGTTTAATTTTCAACAAAATAAAAGCAACAAAATTCTGAAAAGAAACTATAAAATATTTTTTTTAAATAATTTGTAATTATCTAAGAATTCTAATTCGCTCTCATCCGCTTATTTTCTAACTAAAATAATAGAACCCAACAAAAAAATCCAACCGTTTTTGGTCAAAAGTTAATTTTTTTTTTTCAAAATTCTACCATCTGTTTGAAAATTCATCCTTCTTGGTTGAAAATAATTTTGTTTTGTTGATAATTTAACTGTCTTCCAAATAATTCGCCTTTTTGGCTTGAAAATGAAACTATTTGTTTAAAAATGTAATTCTTTTTGATTTTTGAACAAATACTGCATTTTCAAGTCAAAAAAGAGGAATTTTTTGGAAGTTTTTGAAACATTTATTTTAAACGAATATTTAAAAAGATTTCAAAACATTTCAAAAAATTTCCAAGATTATCAAAACCCAATGCGGAAGATTAATAAAAATTTATTTTTATTTTTTCCGAACGCCACAAAGTCCTAAATATTAAAAAATTAAAAAAATATATTTTAAAAGATTTTAAAACAACCTAAAATTTCGGAAAAGAGTACAGAAGATTTCTAAACAAATTTTTACAAATTTGCAAAATTACAAAATTTTAGAAAAAATGCAAATGAGTATAAAAGATATTTTGAAGTTTTGAAAGGATATAAAAATATTCTAAAACATTCCAAAAGATTTCCAAAATAGTCAAAAAAGAATCTGGAAGATTTGAAGTTTTTTAAGTTTGAAATTTTTTTCCAAATTTTAGAAAAAATTCTAATAATTTTAAAAGATATTTAGAAGTTTTCAAAAATTTCAAAAACTTAAAACAAAATTAAGATTTTTGAAGATATCGAAATAAAATTTTGAAGTTTGTTTAAAGATTTTGAAAGGTTTCAAGCTAATAAAGAATGTTCTTAAAATTCCTGGGAATATTTGAAGTAATTCTTTATTTTTTTAACTTAATTTTAGGAGAATATTTAAAAAGCTTTTGCAACATTACAAGATATTACCAAAATTTTCAAAAATGAATCCCGAAGATTTCAAACTCATTTTAGGAATAATTTGAGTCAGTTAAAAAAATATTTAAGAATTTTTGAAATTTTGAATAGATTAAAAATATTTTAAAACTTTGAAAGATTTCCGAACATTTATAAAATATTCTTAAATTTTTTTCAAGCGTTAAAAAGTCTTAAATATTTAAAAAAAATTTTTAAATTATCAACGAAACAAATTTATTTTCAACCAATTGGTCGAATTTTGAAACAAAAAAAAAATTAACTTTTGACCAAAAATGGTTATTATTTCAGTTGGAAAATAAGCGGATGAGAGCGAATCAGAATTCTTAGATAATTACAAATTATTTACAAAAATATTTTATAGTTTCTTTTTAGAAAATTATTATATTATTATAACAATTAATTAAACAAAATAGTTTAATTTTTAACAAAATAATTGAATTTTCAACAAAATAATAGAATTTTCAACAAAATAATAGAATTTTCAAACAAAAAAATTAAACTTTAACTAAAAAACAGATGGGTTCTATTATTTTAGTTAGAAAATAAGCAGATGAGGGTGTATTAGAATAAGATTCTGAGCTCGGAATTCAAACGAGATTACGTAGTATGGTCACTTGAAAGAAGAGTAAAGTATTGACTTTCATACATGTTACCGAAGAGCTATTTGCCTGAAACAGAATACCCAAGTTCCATGAGGTAATCAAAAGACACGTATGGAGCATTCGAAACAGATGGTTCTTGCCATTACGATGCTGGAAAAAATCCCACACGTGTATGGCATACCTTTCATTTATCCGCACTTGCTGCCAAGGTGGAAATCTTGATAACTATTACAAGAACATTGAACTTGTTCTCATTACATCATACAATTGAGCATTTTTTTGACCGGGAAATGACCGGGAATTTTATTGACCGGGAAACTGACCGGGAATTTTATTGACCTGGAAATGACCAGAAATTTTATTGACCGGGAAATGACCGGGAATTTCATTTACCGGGAAATGACCGGGAATTTTATTTACCGGGAATTTTATTGATCGGGAAATGACCGGCAATTTAATTCAAAACCCCAGGGTGACCGCTGGACCGGGAAATGATCGGGAATTTTATTGGCCGGGAAATGACCAGGAATTTTATTGACCGAATAATGACCAGGAATTTTATTGACCGGGAAATGACCGGGAATTTAATTCCAAAACCCCGGGGTGGCCGCTGGACCGGGAAACCGCGAAGACCGGGAATGTTATTGACCCAGAAATGACCGGGAATTTTATTTACCGGGAAAAGTCCGGGAATTTTATTGACCGGGAAATGACCGGGAATTTTATTGACCAGGAAATGACCGGCAATTTAATTCAAAACCCCAGGGTGACTACTGGACCGGGAAATGATCGGGAATTTTATTGACCGGGAAATGACCGGGAATTTTATTGACCGGGAAATTTAATTCAAAAACCCCAGGGTGACCGCTTGACCGGGAAATGACCGAGAATCGTGTGAGACCGGGAAAAACTGAAAATTTGAAATTGTCCGCCGAATCGCCACCCTGATTCCGCAACTAAAACCGATCGAATTTTGAATGGAGCCTCGTAAATTTGGAAATCGAACTAGATGGATCCAAAATGACATCTCGAACTTGGTTGATTAGGAAAATTGATCGAAAACTATTATAAACAGAATTCATCTCTCTTGGTTAAAAATTCTATTATTTGGGTGAACATTTTATTATTTTGTTGAAAAATCAACCATTTTGTTAGAACTGGCATGTTTCTTAATTGAAAATAGACGTTTTTTTTTAATTCGACTATTTGTTTGATAATTGAATGATGTTCGAAATTTTAATATTCTAGTAGAAAATTAACTGTTTGGTTCAAAATTGACTTTTTCGTTGAAAATTCATTTTTTTTCAAAAATTCAACCATTTCCTTAAAAATTCGTTTTTCTTTTGAAATATTATGTTAAAAATTCGTAGATACAAACAAAAATTCAAATTTACCACTAAATTAGTGACTGCACTAAATAAATTAAATGAGACATGCATTCTAGCTAAGCGAACATGAATTTAAAAAAAAATAAAACTGTATAAGTACTATTTTTTTAAACCAAATCTCCTATTTCGAAGTTTCTGGGAAAATTTATTATAATTTTTTTATTTACTAAAGTTTATTTTAAAAGAATATTTGTAAAAAGTTTGAAAGCCTCTCAAAAGATTTAGGACCATTGAAAATTCACAAAAAATAAAATTCCCGACACTGTTAAAATCCCGAAATGAAAAATACCCGAATAATAAAATTCCCAAAATTATAAAATTGCCGAAATATAAAAAACGTGAATTGAAAAATTCCCAAAGAATAAAATTCCCGACAGAAAATTGCCGAATTATAAAATATCCGACCTAGAAAATTTCCGAATTTGAAAAATTAAAAAAATTGTTTTTTGTTAAATATTTATTTATTAAAAATAAAATAATCGAATATTTGGGACGACTGAAAAATACCGAAAAATAAAATTCCCGAAACTGTAAAATTGCCAGACAGTTTATAATATAAATGAATTTGAAAATTCCCGAATGTTTTATATAAATATTATTTATTAATTAAAAATACAATAATCAAATATTTTTATAAAAAAGTTGATTGTTTAAATTCGGAAATTATATAATTCGATTATATAAATCAAATGGGATTTTTCAGTCGCCCCAAATATTTTTATCGAAGGAAATTTTTTTATTTATGTTTAAAGTTTTTTTAAATTATTGTTCTAATTTAAAATTACAAAGAATGTCCTCAATAATCGAATTGCTAATTCAAAAAAAAAATTAAAAGAAACTTCGTATTGAATCTTGAATTTTTATACAATTATTGCTATTTTTAATTCAAACAATAATTTTAAAAAACTTTAAATATTAAAAAAATGGCATGGATAAAAATATTTATTTATTTTATTTTTAATAAATAAATGATATTTACAACAACAAAACACCATTTTATTAATTATTTACATGCGGGAATTTTCTCGTTAGGATATTTAATAATTCGGTAATTTTCTGTCAGCAATTTTATTTCTCGGGATTTTTCAGTCTTCCCAAAGGTTTCAAAAAAATTGTCAAAAAAGAATCTAGAAGGTTTTAAGAGAATTTTCTTAATTTTACAGAATTCTTCAAGAATTTTAGGAAAATTCGAATAATTGAAGAAGATATTTAGAAGTTTTTAATTAATATTAATAAATTTGAAAAGATTCTGAAAAACTTAAAAGAAAATTTAAATTTTTGAAGATTTCGAACAAAAAATTTAGAAGCATAAAAAATTTTCTCAAGATTTCTCGGAAAATTAAAAATGTTTTTTTCTACAAAATTTATTTAAAAAGAATATTTAAAAAGATTTAAAAACATTTTTAAAATTTTCAAAAATTTTCAAAAACCAATGCGGAAAATTAATAAAATATTTTTTTAATTTTTTCCAAGCGCCACAAAGTCCTAAATATTTTCTGTCTAAAATATTTCATACAATTTTGAAAAATCCTGTAAGGTAAAAGGAAATTCTTGTAAATTTTCTAAATACTTTTTCGACTTATCTGAAATCTTCAACAATCTTTTTGAATTTTTCTGAGAAACCTAGGAAAACTTTAAAAATGAATTTTTTATTTTGTATCGAAAACAATTTTCCCCTTAAATTTATACTTTGCCAACGATTTTCTTTAATTTTGACAAAAAAATCTTTTTTGGTTGAAAATTTAATTTTTTTTAATTCGTCTTTTTGGTTTGAAATGAATCATTTCACTAATTTTTTTGTTTGAAAATTTAAATTAAAAAAAAAATATTTAAAAAGATTTTAAAACAACCCAAAATTTCGGAAAAGAGTACAGAAGATTTCTAAGAAAATTTTTACAAATTTGCAAAATTACAAAATTTTAGAAAAAATGCAAATAAGTATAAAAGATATTTTGAGGTTTTGAAAGGATATAAAAATATTATAAAACATTTCAAAAGATTTTCAAAATAGTGAAAAAAGAATCTGGAAGATTTAAAGTTTTTTAAGTTTGAAATTTTTTTCCAAATTTTAGGAAAAATTCTAATAATTTTAAAAGATATTTATAAGTTTTCAAAAATTTCAAAAAACTTTTAAAAAATTTAATTTTTGAAGATATCGAAACAAAATTTTGTAGTTTTTTTTTAAGATTTCGAAAGGCTTCAAGATAATAACAAAAATTTCTTGAAAATCCTGGGAATATTTAAAGTAATTTTGTATTGTTTCAAATTAAATTTAGAAGAATATTTAAAAAGCTTTTCAAACATTACAAAATATTTCCAAAATTATAAAAAATGGACCGGAAAATTTCAAAACCATTTTAGGAAAAATTCGAGTCAATTTGAAAGATATTTAAACATTTTTGAAATTTTGAAGAGATTAAAAATATTTTAAAACTTTGAAAGATTTCTGAATATTTATAAAATAATCTTACATTTTTGTCAGGCGTTAAAAAGTCTTAAATATTTTTTTTAAATACTCAAATATTTCTTAAAATTTGGTAAAATTCTGTAAAATACAAAAAAAAATTTAGAAATTTTCTAGATACTTTTTTAACATGTTTGAAATCTTCCAAAACCTTTTTGAACTTTCTCGAAAAACCTAAGAAAATTATATTTATACAACGTCAAAGCAAATGAACAAAAAAACTCAAATAGATATTCGAAATTTTTGTTTTGTATTAAAGATTATTTTTCCCTTCGAATTATAATTTGCCTGCAATTTTTTCTTTATTCTGGGCTGAATTATCTTTTTACATTAAAAACTTTTATTCTTGGCTCAAAATTAAAATGCTTTTTGGCTGAGGGCAAAATAAAAACTGAGGGCAAAAATAAAAACTAATTTGTTGAAAATTTTTTTTTTTTTGACGAACTCATCTATTTTTGATTTAAAATTAAAATATTTTTTATTTAAAATTAAAAATACTTTGCATTTTAATTAAAAATTATTATATATTTCGTTGAGAATTCATCTTTTTTTGTAGAAAATTAATCTTCTTAGTGGAAAATTCTTCTTTTTTTTTTAATTTAACTATTTGGTTTAAAATTCAACTGTTTCGTTGAAAGCTCATCTTTTTGGGTTGAAAATTCAACATTTTTGAAGACATTTTTTTCTCTTTATTGACTGAAAAATCTTTCTTGATTGAAAATTTGTCTTTTTGATTTGAAAATTCATCTCGTTTGGTAGAAAGCTTATATTTTTTGGCCAAAAATGCAACTTTTTGGTTGAAAATGAATCTGTTTTCGGTAAGAATTAAACTATTTTGTTGGAAATCGTAGTTTTTGGTTCAATTCAACTGTTTTTCATTTAAAATGAAAATCTTTTCTTGGCTAAAATATCAACTATTACATTTTTTTGAGGATTCATCTTTTTTTTGGTAGAAAATTAAACTCCTTTGACTTAAATTTAAATATCTTTCTTAAAAGTTCATTTTTTTTGTTGAGGATTCATAATTTCAGTTTTGTTTTGGTTTAAAATTAATTCTTTAACTGAAAATTTTAATATTTTGTTAAAAATTCAACTGATTTTGCAAATTAAGTTTTTTATGGGAAATTCATATTCTTGGATTGAAAATTCAAGAATTGTATAGAAAATTCGTCGTTTTGCCTTGAAACTTAAATATTTTGATATAAAATTCAATTATTTGGTACGAAATTGAACTATTATGTAGAAAATATTTAGAAAATAAAAAAATATAAACTAAAAATAAAAAAAATAAAATATGGACTAACATAATTTCCATTGTTCGAACTATTTAGTTAAAAATTTATATAACTAGTCGAAAATTCGTATTTTCTGGTAGGAAATTATTCTTTTGGGTATAAAAATCAATTATTTGGTGAAAAATGTATGTTCTCTTAAAAATTTGTAATTTCTGGTAGAAAATTAATGATGATTGTGAGTCCAAGGCCTGAGAATGTTCTCTATTTTTCTCGATTTCTCGTTGCTTCGATTCGATTTCGAAACCTGATATTAGGAGAGAACTAGAAAGACGATCCCACTGAAGGCAGTGACGAATAAGGCAGCAGAGCATGGCAACGTGGTTGTTAAAGTCGATCGAAGTTGAATTTTTTCTCAGTACTCACCTCGAATTTGTTTGCCGTGCTTGTCTCTCTGGGAAACGCCACCAGATTCCAGTAAAGTGTGAAGACACTTGATATTTTCCCTGCATGCACCTGCAATCTCCGCCTGAAATATAAAAAAAATCATCAAGTATTAAAAACAAATTGATAAAATAAAATTAAAAAAAAAAAAGCTTCGGGAAAATTTAAAAGAGTTTTCCAAAGAGAAATATATGAAAATTAAATGCGGATAGGTTGGATACGTATAATTATTAATAGATTATTAAATTAAGAATACGTATTAAAGTTTTTTCCAAAACCCTTTCTAATTTTTTTTTCTCTGCAATTTTGTCGAATTTAAAAAAAAGTTAGTATTTAAGTTCTTTAAACTTTTGAAATTTACTCAATTGACGCAAAAATTGTGGAAAATTTTTTGTGTATACTCCTTCAGGTAGTAAGGTAGAATAAAAAATTGAAAATGAAGGAAAAATGCCTGCTGAATACAGAAATTCTTTTTTAATGAAGAAGAAAAAAACTTTTTGAATTTTGCTAAATTAACATAAAATTTTTAAAAGTTGAAAAATATTTTACCTGAAACTTATTTAGTTTAAATTAGATGAACAGGCCATCATTTTATATTTATAAATAAAATTTGTTTATCTGCAATTTTTGTGAATTTTTCCAGTTTAAGTAATTTTCGAACTGTTATTAAAGCGAAAAAATTGTGTAAAAATAAATATCAAGGATGCTATTCTAATTTAATAAAAATATGTTAAATAAATAAATATAGATAAATATGCAAAGAAATGTTGAATTCTCTGAAAATCAGTATTAATCTAGCATTTAGCCGAATCCAAAAAAGTAATTTTTTCTTCATTAAAAATAATTCCTTCATTCTGCAGGAATTTTTTTTATCATTTACCATTTTTTTCTTATTTTTTGCTTAAAACACTACACAAAAATAATTTTTGTACCATTTTCGCAGCGAAAGAATAAATTTCGAAAGATTAAAAAACTTCCTGGCACCACTAAAACTTTTCTTTTAAATTAAAAAAAATCAGCGAGTTTCAGTCACTAGGAAAATTAAGCTTTCAATTTTTAAGCGTCACCTTAATGCCTAGTTTTTCCACTAATTTGTGAGAATTTTTTTTCAAATAATTTCTTTTTACATTTTCTGAATCTAAGATTCTATTTAATGTTTCTATAGAGGTAGAAATTTTTTTGTTGCATAATATAAAAAAACTACTTTTTAATTAAAATATTGACAACTTACGTTTTATTATCCAAAAATATTAAAGAAACTTGGATCAATAATTAAAGTTTAAAATTAATGCGATAAAAAAAATATGTTACAAAAATTAAAAATTTTTATTTTATTAGTGTAACTTTTTGTAAAGTATGCAATGATTACTGATTTTTGCGAAATTAATGAACGATTATAGATTCGACGATGAAAAACGCAATTTCTACTTTTTTTATTTAAAAAAATAAATATTCTACTCATTTTACTTAAGAATGTAATATTTTTAAATATTTAATTTTATTTTTCATTTTATTTCAATTTTATTATTCATTTTATTTCAATTTTATTTTTCATATTATTTCAATTTTATTTTTCATTTTATTTCAAATTTATTTTTTATTTAATTTTTCTCAATTTAATAAATGTAACTTAATTATGATTAATGTTTTTGAAACATAAAATTAAATACTTATATCTTTAGAAAAAGCAGAGTTTCAGGATTGAAAATTGCAGGCCTCGGACTCATTTCGGGATTAAAAATAAAGTAAATAGTGTCAAAAATTAAAAAAAAAGTGTAAAAATACCGTTATAAAATTTTTCAAGTATTAAAAATAAACTTTAATTCTGAATTAAAATGTTATTCTTTAGTCCGTAAATTATTTAAATTTCTATTTATGTATTTCAGGCTGAGTAGTTTTCTTCTCTAAATCCCTCTTTTTCTACTTTTTTGATTTAATTGCGAATTGAATTAATAGAATCCAAAAAGAAAATCGAAATATTTTTGGTTAAAAGTACATTCTTCTCGGTTGAAAACTCTACTATTAAATTTTTCGTTAATAATTAATATTTTTATTTAAACACTTTATTACTCGGATAAAAATGGAACTATTTTGTTGAAAATTCAACAACTTTATTAAAAAGTCATAACTTCTTGGTAAAAAAATTTAGCTGTTTTGTTCAAAATTCGTATTTTTGGCTTGATAATTCAACAAATTGATTTAAATTTTGTTTCTTTCAAAAAAAATTTTTATAATGAAAATTTAACGGTTTCGCTGAACAATCATCTTTTTGATTTGAAAATTTTATCTCTGTAATAATTGCAACTTTTTTTGTTAAAAATACAACAGTCTGGTTAAAAATAATCTGCTTAGTTGAAAATTAACATTTTTGTAGAAAATTCACGTTTCCGGCTTGAAAATTAAATATTTTAGTAGAAAATTTAACTATTTGGTTGAAAATTGATTTATTTTGTTCAAAATTCGTGTTTGTTGGTTAAATTGAACTATTTTCGATTTTAAATTAAATAATGTATTAAAAGTTCATTTTTTGTTTGATTATTAATCATTTTAGTTGAAAATTCGTTTTCTTCGGTTAATTTTTTTGACTGGAAATTCAACTATTTTCTTCAAAATTCAAATGATTGGTTGTAAATTAACTTTTTTTTTTTTAAATTCACAATTCTTGGGTTGAAATTCAACTTTTTCATAGCAAATTCGTCTCTTTGGCTTACAAATTTTGCAATTTGGTACAAATTTCAACTATTTGGTACAAAATTACAAGAAAAAAAAAATTACTTTTTTTTGTAGAAAAATCGATTTTTTTAATAAAAATTAATTCTCCTTAATAGAAATTTATACTACACAATCTTTGGGTAAGAATTGATCTTTTTAGTATAAGAATTCAACAATTTATTTTTAAAAAAAATTATAACTAAAAAAATGTAAACTAAAAATTAATTAAATAAAATTTGGAATAACATCACATCCATTGTTCAAAATATTTCGTTGAGAATCGATGTAATTTGTAGAAAATTCGACTTTTTTAGTAGAAAATTCAACTATTTGGTTCAAGACTTATGTATTTTGTTAAAAATTCCCCTTTTTGGTAAAAAAATTAACTATTTGGTTAAAATTTAAAAATTTAAATTTACGTATTTTGTTGAAAGTTCTTCTTTTTTGGTAAAAAAAAATTCAACTAGTTATAGTTAAAGATTAATGTATTTTGTTAAAAATACAACTATTTTATAAAAATTTCACAATTTGGTATAAAATTCAACTATTTGTTACAAAATGAAATTGTTTTGTAGAAAATTCGTTTATTTAATTGAAAATTAATTCTCAATAGAAATTTATACTACACAATCTTTGACTAAAAATTTATTTTTTTAGTTTAAAAATTCAACTATTTATTGAAAAATTCTTAGAAACCAAAAAATTTAAACTAAAAAATTTAAAATTAAATTTGGACTAACAACATATCCGTTGTTCGAAATATTAATTGAAAATTTACATAATTTGTTGGAAATTCGTCTTTTTTGGCTAAAATTCATGTATTTTCTTTAAAAATCGTCTTTTTCATAGAAAATTAACCCTCTTGGTTTAAAATTGAGCTATTTGGTACAAAATATATATTTTTTGTTAAAAATTCGTCTATTCTGGTAGAAAACCAATTTTTTTGTTAAAAAAGTAACTATGTAAATTAATTAGTTTTAGTTGAGGATTAAAGTATTTTGTTGATAATTAATCTTTCTTGGTTATATTCAACTTTTTTTTATTTAAGATTATAATTTTTCATGTTTAAATATATCAACTATTACATTTTTTGTTAAAAATTAGTATATTCAGGAAGAAAATGTAACTATTTCGTAGAGAATTCGTCTCTTTGGCTTCAAAATTCAATAATATTTGTAGAGAATTAATTTTTGTTATTGAAATTAATTTTTTTTTAAAGAAGATTTAACTGATTCAATTTTTGGTTCTAAATGGTTTCTTTTAGTTGAAAATTCAACTATTTGGTTTGAAATTGCTAAAAAAAAATGATCCTTTTTAATAAAAAATTAATCTTTTTGAAAATTCAACAATTTGGTAGAAAATTAAATTGTTTGGTGGAAAATTTATGTAATTTGTTGAGAATGATTCTTTTTTTTTGTCGTAAATTCAACTCCCCTAATCAGCTATTGAGCCAATTTGTAGCCAGCTGGCGAAGAAGATAATAATAATAAAGATAAATAATAAAGAAGTCAATAGTCCGAGGCCTGAAAGTAGGAATTTTATCAATAATAAAAAAGGGAAGCACTCGAAGCGATTAAAAAAAAAGCAAGCATGCAGTAAAACGTAGAATACCTATATAAAAAAGCACGCAAAGCAAAGCAAAATAAACACACATACAAAAAAAACACAGAAAGCAAAAATTTAAAGCACATTTATTTATTATTTAAAGATCACGTAGTACTAACAATAAATAAAAAATATATACAAACGCATAAAGTCCTTTTTCGAGTGAAAATAAAAAATAAAACATGTTTTCGATATAAAGATGGTTAGTCAAAGCTTAAAACACTAAAAGCATAGATAACATTCAATAGAAAAAATGCAAATATTATTTACAGTAAAGATATACTGAGATATTTTTAAATTATTTAAATAATAGTTTTTCTTCTCTTTTAAATAGAATTTATTTAAAATATAACTATAATCTGTATATTGAATATATTAACAATAGTAAAGCATGTTGCGAATCTTTTAAAATGAATCGCAAACCTGTACATTAAAAGCAAGTATCACATTTTCAAAAAAATCTCAACATATTTGCCATGGAAAGGCCCATTTTGCAGACCTTGCCACAAAAGCGAATCGGAAGTTTCATGAAACTGCGGAAGGAATTCTTGATTTTTCTATAGGAAAGCAGCAAAAATTTCACCAGAATTTGCACCAAGCTAATAATCGCGTGAATGAATCTCGCGAAATGGATACATACGCAATCGTCGCCTATCAGAAGTCCCTTATTCATCATACATTTTTCACCGTGCATCAGATGGCAGTGTGATTTTTCAATCAATTTATACGAGTCCTCTACGTCGCTGTCGCTGTCTTCAGTCACGGCAGTCTGTAAAGAAAAAAAAAAGATTTGTAAGCAAGGAAGCATGAGAAATATTAAAAAGGCTCCAAGCATAAATAAATTTGTTAGTCGAAACTGCGATGAAAGTTAATATTGTGTTAAAAAAAGCACTTGTTATCAAAGTTGAAGTAGTGAATTTCGAGAAAAGAGAACTTAAGTTTTCTAAACTAGGGGGAAAATCAGAAAAAAACATCGTCAAATCGGTGGGAGATTGTATTTTTCACTCAGTTTCCAAATATCAATATAATTATCAATTATCACAATCTTTTCTTAAACAATTCTTAAACTGTCGGAATCTATATTTACAGAGTCGATTCACTTTATAGAAAAAATATCGAAACTCGGTCAAAAAAGAACATCATAAAGGAACGTACTTTTACACGCCTTCTAGGAATAGGCGATGAACAGTCGCGAATCGCGCCCATGCTAGACGCGCAGTCGGATTGACTATCGAAATAGTTTCTGTAGTCGTCGCCAAAATCCAAAAGACGGCGAGCTGCTTCAAGATCAGGTGCTTCGCTGTAAGCTTCGCTCATGTAGTTTTCCTGAAAATCAACAAAAAATATTAATTTATTATTGAAATGTATAAATTTCCATTTTTAAAGATGTTGGAATTATGTGAAAGCAGACTTCACAGCCCAAAGTGCTCTCTAAGAAGGGGAAATAGGATAATTTTTAACGAAATTAGGGAAATAATAGGGGAATATATTTTTTTTAAATAAAAGTAATGTAGGTGTCAACATTCCTTAGACTTTAGGCCGAAATATATTCTATTTTCAACAAGATGGTTAAATTTTCAACCAAGAAAATTGATTTCCTACCAAAAGAGAAACAATATTTGATTAAGTTAAGTTTAATTAAAATTATTTAATTAATTATTTCAATTAATTTGTGTTTTCAACACAAAACTTTTGAGAAAAAGAAATGAACTTTCAACAAAAGAGTTAAATTTTCAACCAGGAAAGATCTTTAATCAAGAAAGAAAAAAATGCAATCAAACTGATCAATTTTCAAGTAAAAAAAAGAATATTCTACAAAACACTTTCATTTTCAATCTGGAAAAATGAATTTTCAAAACCAAAAATAGCCAAGAAAGAAGAATTTCACCAAATAGTGGATTTTTCAAAGCCAAACATAAGAATTTGTCAACCATGAGAGATTTTTCAGTCAAAAAAGAAGAAAATTTTACCAAATAGTTGAATTTTCAAGTCCAAAAGAAGAATTTTCTACAAAGCAGTATAATTTTCAACCCGAAAATATAAATTTTCAACAAATTACGGGTTATTTTCACCCCATAAAGATGAATTTTCAAACAAGACAATTTTGTACTAAAAAGATAAATTTTTAAACAGTTATTTCAATTCAACTAATTTTCAAACAAAAATAAAATTTTCAAATTTTCAGCTAAGAGAATTCTTTCTAAAAAAACGAATTTTCAATAAAATAGTGAAATTTCCAACCAAAGAAATGAATTTATAACCGAATTATTCAATTTTCAAGGAAAAAATAAGAATTTTCTACAGAACATTTCAATTTTCAACTCGAAAATATGAATTTTCAACCAACTGCAGGTTTTTTTTTCAAACAAGAAAATTATTTTTCTACTAAACAGACGTATTTTCATTAGAAAACAAGAATTTTCAAACAAATGGTTCAATTTTCAACTAAAAAATAATTAATTTTCAACCAACAGAAACGAGTTTTCCACAAAATAGTTCCAAAAAAATTTGGAATTTTTTACTGAATAGTTGAAATTCCAACCAAGATAATTAATTTTCCACCAAAACAAAGAAAAAAACAAAATACATAAATTTTGAACAAACTAGTTGAATTTTTAACTGAAAAAGATCAATTCTGAATCAAAAATGGAATAATTTAATTTTCAGTTAATGAAATTAATTTGAAACAAAATAAAACGAATTTCTAGCAAAATAAAACGAATTTTTAGCAAAATATTGACATTTTTAAGCAAAGCGATGAATCTAGACCAAAAAAAAAAAAATTTTTATCAAAATACATGAATTTTCAATTAAAAACGGAATAATTAAATTTTCAGTTAAAAAAATATAATTTTTAGAAATTTTAATTTAAAAAGCGAACTTTCAACGAAAGAAGGAAATTTTTAACAAAACTGATCAATTTTTAATCAGGCAGTTAAATTTTCAACAAAGATAAATTTGCAATAAAAAATGAAATAGTTAATACTTCACCAAATTAAAAAAAAAATGGTATAAAAAACAGTAGAATTCATCTAAAGAAGACAAATTTTGAATAACAACAAAAATGGAATCCTTTACCAAAACAGAATAATTTTCAATCAAATTATGGATTTTCCAGCCAAAAAGGTGAATTTTCTAAGAAAAAACAGTTGAATTTTCAACCCCTAAATATTAATATTCGTCAAAAGAGTTTCATTTTTAACTAGATACAAATCTTCCACTAAAAAATACATTTTTTACAAAGGATATCAAATTTTAACCAAGTAGTTGAATTTTCGACAAAAAAAATTACTTTTTAACAAAATAGCTGAATTTTTAACAAAATAATCAAATTTTCAACAAAAGGAGATCGATTCTGAAGCAAAAATGTAATAGTAAACTTTTTAATCAAAAAGAATTAACTTTCAACAAAAAAAAAAATACTTTTCTACCAAAAGATGAACTTTCAATCTATAAGGATAAATTTTCTAATCAAAAAGCCTAATGTTTAAAAAATGACTTTCAACAAAATAGTTGAATTTTCAACAAAAAAAATATGACTTTTTAACAAAATAGTTAAATTTTTAACAAAATAATTGAATCTTCAACAAAACAATTAAATTTTTATAAAAATAAGTAAATTTCTAACCAAAAGAGAAGGATTTTAAACAATATAGTAATACGCTTTTGAATTAGACAGAATAAACTCTCAACCAAAAAATATTATTTTTCTATCAAAATATGAATTTTCAACAAAAGGAGATAAATCCTGAATCAAATATATAACAGTAAACTTTTTTAATTAAAAAGAATTAACTTTCAACCAAAAAAAGATTACTTTTCTACCAAAAGATGAATTTTCAACTAATTTTCACCAAACCAGTTAAATTTTCGTCCAAAAAAGATGACTTTTCATCAAAATAGTTGAATTTTCAACAAAATAATTAAATTTTCAAACAAGCAGTAGAATTTTTGACCAAAAGAGATGAACTCTGAACCAAAAATATAATACTGGCCTTTTTTATTAAAAGGAATGAACTTTCAACCAAAAATAGTTAAGACTTTCTTCCTATTCGAGCGAAAAAAAAACAAAAAAAAAATGAGGTAAAAGGATAAGTTTCTTGAAAACACGATCAAAAACGCGGAATTCTTAAAAAAGGGGTAAAAGTGTGTGAAGTCTGCCTTTCTTAAACTAATCACTCAGACTTTCAATTAGATGAAAATATTGAAAAAATGAAAGAATGAATTTTTAACAAAGTAGTTCAAATTTTACCCAAGTAGTTGCATTTTTAATTAAAAAGATCAATTTTTATTTGAAATTATTCATTTTAAATTAGGATTAGTCGAGTTTAACCAAAAAAGGAGTGATTTTTAAAAAATAGTTAAAGTTTTAACCAAAGATGAATTTTCAACTGAAATGATGAATCTTCAACTGAAATAGTTCAATTTTCAATTTAAAAAATTAATTGTGAATATTAAAAAAAAAGTTTTCAACAAAATAGTTAAATTTCCAACCAAGGAGATGAATCTAATAATAAAATAAATATAATAAAAATTAATAAATAAAATGAAAATAAATAAAAAATGAATATAATACAAAAATAATCTAATATTAATCAAATAAATTTTTAACAAAGGATAAGTTTCTTGTAAAAAGGGTCAAAAAAGAGGAATTCTTTTTTAAAGAAAGGGTAAAAGAGTGTGAAGTCTGCCTTTCCTACACTAGTCATTTAAAGCCTTTTAATTTAAAAATTACCTGATTATTGAAATTACCTGATGGATTGTCAATAAGAAAGAAATTAATTTAAAATAAAAAACAGATTAGATCAACCAAAAAAGATGAAATTTATACCAAGATTAAATTTCTACTAAAAAAGACGAATTTTCACAAATTTAAGCGAAAAAAAAACCGAGAAAAATGATAAGTTTCTTGAAAACAGAACAAAAGAGCGGAATTCTTTTTTAAAAAAAGGGGGAAAAGAGTATGAAGTCTGCCTTTCTTAAACTAATCACTTGAAGACTTTCAATTAAATGAAAATATTTGATTGATATAAAAGATGAATTTTCAACTGAAATGATGAATCTTTAACTGAAATAGTTCAATTTTCAATTCAAAAAATTAATTTTGAATATTAAAAAACAGAGTTTTCAACAAAATAGTTAAATTTTCAACCAAGGAGATGCATCTAATAATAAAATAAATATAATAAAAAATAATGAATAAATAAATAAAATGAAAATAAATAAAAAATAAATATAATTTTTAAAAAATCTGATATTAATAAAATACATTTTTAACAAAGGATAAGTTTCTTGTAAAAAGGGTCAAAAAAGCGGAAATCTTTAAAAAAAGAGGAAAAGAGTGTGAAGGCTGCCTTTCCTAAACTAGTCATTTAAAGACTTTTAATTAAGAAATTACCTGATAATTGAAATTACCTCACGAATTGTCAATAAGAGAGAAATTAATTAAAAATAAAAAACAGTTTAGTTCAACCAAAAAAGATAATATTTAACATTTTAAACCAAGATTAAATTTCTACTAAAAAAGACGACTTTTCGACCAAATTTTCCAAAATTTAAGCGAAAAAAAAAACGAGAAAAATTAGGTAAAAGGATAAGTTTCTTGAAAA
>CAKNXH010063860.1:0-16325 GCA_932178445.1 Andricus quercusramuli
GAAAGGGAAATGGCTTAATGGTATAATAATAATAATAATAATAGTATACATGAGAAGATTCAATTAATTGTCTTACCATAACTCACTATTTCTACTTGAAACAAATAAAGTTGTAGATACTTCATGATAAGGTATTTTTTACAAAAAGTTGCTTGACAACAAAATTGTTGAAAAGACGAGTAGAAAATATTTTAGAAAATAATAATATATTCCACTATGATTGACATTGACAGATTGTGAGTGGAAAAGAAATTACGAACCATACTGGAGTTTATTTAAATGAATTTTTCAAGATTTCAAAAATTTCCAAGATTATCAAAACAAAATAAAAAATTTAGAAAATACAGACCATTCAAAATAACTGGGATTTTTTCAGAAATTTGGTTCAGCGTTCCAAAACTTTCAAAAAATAAAGAGTTAATCAACATTTATATTTTATATTAGAAATTGGTTTTTGGTATTTTGAAACACAAATAATTATAGTTCGGAAAAGACTTGTAATTTTTGTCAGTTACAGGTTATATTACCGCTCTTCACAGGAAAGGGGCTATTAAAAACAAAAAGCATTAGATTTTGAAGATGATTCACAATTATCAACAATTTTATGTTGAGTTATGTTAGTGTTTTTCTTCGAAAACTAGTAATTTTATTTAAAAAATTTACAAAAATTTTTAGATTTTTCTGTGGAGTTTTTTGTCGGAAATGAGTATTTTTAAATAAATGAAAATTATTATCATGATTTGAAATAAAATATAAAAAACTCTTCATCACATACCTTCTTAACTATTTTTGTCTGATAAATTATGAAAGAACAATAATAAAAATGTGAAGTTATTGCAACTTATGTATTTTTCCATTTTAATTTGTTTTTTTTTTCTTCAATGTAATTTTTTACAATTTAAACTAAAAATACGCATCCTAGCGTAAAGTGGTTCTGAGAAAATGTATAGATATAATTCAGACGAGAAATTTTGTCAAATAAAATGTTATTGTAGCTTGTGTCCTTTTACCAGAAAGGTAATTTTTGTGTTGAAAAACTTTTGTTTTTGCTATTTTCCATCTCTTATGTCGTTTTCCCAAAAGTTTAATTTTTTTATTTTCAATCTTGCTTTTCACGAATAAAAGGAAATCTTCACGTACTGTCTAAAAATTATCGATGGCAAATATTTGGATCCTTTTTGGGTGAACACCATTTGTTTATTATTTTTCTTTCGTATCTTGTGCCGTTTTCCAAAAAATTTAGTTTCTCTATTCTTCATGCTTTTTTTACAATTAAGACAAAAACTACTGTCCTATCAAGAAATTATTGATGACAAATTGTTATCTCTTTTTGTGGTTAACAAATTTTGTTTATTTATTTTTTTCGCATCTCATATCGTTTGACTAGAAATTCAATTTTTCTATTTTTGTCAGTTTATCTTTTTTCGCACCTTGTACAGTTTTACTGCAAAATGAAATTCTTAATTTTTTTCATTTTTTTTTGTGCGGTCAAAATTTGAATTTTCGACTTTTCGAAAAGATTCAAAAAGTTGTTGTGATAATCTTATAGGGTGTTCAAAATTAAACGTTTTGGGATAAATTATTCGTCTCTTTGAGTACTGCTAATAACCGTGCATAAAATTTTCAAGTTTCGCAAAAAGTAGTATCAAAAATTTTGAAAATGCGCTGACTTCTTGAATTTTCATCCAAAATGGCTGACTAACGAACTTGACTTTCATTTTAAGATACTTAGAGAGTATACCAAAGCCTAATCCAATCTGCCAAATTAAACAAAAAGTTATGATGCTCACAGACAGACATACAGAGAAACAGACATACATAAAGACAGACAGACAGATAGACATGAAGAAAGACAGACAGACAGACAGACAAACAAACAGGCAAACAGACAAACAGACAAACAGACAAACAGACATACATACAAACAGACTGACAGACAAAAAGAAATTCAAACAGACAGACACATTCGTAGAAACCTGTTTTTTAGTTTCAGAGGGTCTCAAAACGTGGACATTTAACAAAATCAGGAGGTGGGGAGGGTGGGTCAAATTTTACACAAATCTGATACCTTCTCTGATAAGAATGTAAAAATGTGGTCGTCGAAAGATTTTTTAACACCATAAATATTATTAGAATTTTTCTGCCCATGATAATATTCAAAACGTGATCATGGGAAGTGGGATTGGCCAAGAAATATAAGCAATCTAAATCAAAAGAGATAGTGGGGAGGGGAAATGATGGGGGGAAGGTATGGAAATGAAAGTAAGCAGTGGCGGATTGGCCATATAGGCTACATAAGCTGCAGCCTAGGGCACCAAAATTTCATAACTAGATGTCTTACTCTGTATTAAAAATCGAGTAGTTAATTCCTGTTAGCCTAAGGGCGGGAAATTTCTGTTTACCTAGGGGCGGCAAATACCTAAATCCATCATTGAAAGTAAGGTTAAGTATGTGAGCGGAAGTGAGAGGACGGGAGAAAAATTATGAGAGGGCAATGATGATTGGAGAAATATCATAACGGAGGGGAAATAGAAAAGGGGAATGGGGAGGAAGAAAGAGTGGAAACCAGAAGTGAGGGATGAGTAGGGAAAGTATGAGGCATAGGGTCAGTTGCGGAAGGTCTGGTACTCCTCAGATAGGATCGGATAGGATAGCATCGGCTCAGATAGGACTGGCCAGGATAGGAAAGAAGAGGAGAGACGAGAGAGAAGCGTATGATAGGTGAAGGAAGAAGATTTACCCAACTTAATAACGCCCTCAGAGGCTAAAATAAACCATTTTTTTAGGTGCATGGCATCCACTTTGGCTAATGTTTAAAAAATCATGAGAAGTGGGATTGGTAAAGAAGTACATCAGTGAGAGTTGGGGTTAAGAATAGTGGGTCTGAGAAGGTGACTGGAGTTAAGAGAAGAAGTGAGGAGTGGGTTGTTGACACTGGACAAAGGGAAAAAGAGAGTGGTGGAGGGTAATTGACAGAAAGTTTATGAAGTGTTTTTAAGGTGGAAAGCAGAATAGGTGTGAGAGAACGGCAGAGGGTAAAGCAGAGAGTGTAAGGAAGTTCCAGGGTTCAAGGTTCTGTTAGAAGGGTTTCATTGATTAAGGATCAGATGGTCTAAGGACGTTTTTTTATGGAATAGGGGAAGTTGGTCTAAAGAGGGCTGCAGTCTGTAAGCAGTCAAAAGTGTAAGAAATGTTGTAGGACTCAAAGGGCAGAGGTTGTAAGGGACACTTTAGGGGTAAGGGGCAGCCACTGTAAAGTAGTTTGCAGGGCTGAAGAAGCAAATTCTCTTAAAGTTAATGCATCAAATTCTGTCATTTGATATAATGGTTTGGCATTGAGAGAGTATAAAATCAAACAGCCCTGGACCGGAAAAGGGGTGAGGGCAGAGACACTAGAAGGAGAAAGCAAAAGAGGAGGGGCATGAGTGGTAAATGAGGCGGAGCCAATCGTTTCATTGCATCAATAGTCGTAGCGGAGTTATACCAACTTTCTTGATAAATCCCGCTTACTTTGCGCCATAACATAACTTTACAGAATCGGAACCACGGCCACGGAAGAATTGCGATTTGTAACTTTAGATGAGGTCTCCGACTGTGCGCTCCTTCTCTTTTCGCCCTCTTTAACTGTATTACCCCGCGAGCTGGTAGCCGCATGGTATCCTGGTACAGGAATTTTCCTGCGATATCTCCTTCCGCCGGATTTCGAGGAAAAGTCCTAGCACGATCTTCAGTCTGGCTCGAATCCTTCCCATTCTTCTCATCAACGTGCAAATGGCCCAAGACTTCGATTTTACTGGCCCAGAGAATCAGAAAATACACTTTGTTTCCTTAAAATACACATCTCGTTTTCCTAAGAATAGACAAGGTGCCGTTAAAAAACTACGTCACGCTATTTTTGAGACTTTTTCCACCACTCTCTTTCTTTGTCTCACATCATCGAATTTCGGCCCCCCGGCCCCCCCCCCCCCCAGGGTTATGTCACAAATACAAGCACCACCGCCGATCTCCATTTGAGACAATATTCCATCTTTGATGTCAATTGGTCAACGCATATGCTAAGATACGAAACATACGAACATAATATTATAACAGACAGAAAAAATAGTGAATGTTCAAAAACCTTGACTTTCTAACATCCCTGGTGGAAAAACGTTTACAAAAAAAAAACAGAAAATTAAAACTATTTTTACAGGAATCTATGAATGAATACAATAAATTATAATCAAAATTACAGGAAAGTACGACTTTTTTCTATTTGAGACAATATTTCATCTTTGATGTCAATTGGTCAACGCCTATGCTAAGATACAAAACATACGAACATAATATTATAACAGACAGAAAAAATAGTGAATGTTCAAAAACCTTGACTTTCTAACATCCCTGGTGGAAAAACGTTTACAAAAAAAAACAGAAAATTAAAACTATTTTTACAGGAATCTATGAATGAATACAATAAATTATAATCAAAATTACAGGGAAGTACAACTTTTTTCTATTTGAGACAATATTTCATCTTTGATGTCAATTGGTCAACACCTATGCTAAGATACGAAACATACAAACATAATATTATAACCGACAGAAAAAGTAGTGAATGTTTGAAAAGCATGACTTTCTAACATCCCTGGTGGAAAAATTTTTAAAAAAAGTACAGAAAACTAAAACTGTTTTTACAGGAATCTATGAATGAATACAATAAATTATAACCAAAATTACAGAAAAGTACAACTTTTTTCTATTTGAGACAATATTTCATCTTTGATGTCAATTGGTCAACGCCTATGCTAAGATACAAAACATACGAACATAATATTATAACAGACAGAAAAAATAGTGAGTGTTCGAAAAGCTTGACTTTCTAACATACATGATGGAAAAATGTTTAAAAAAAGTACAGGAAGCTAAAACTATTTTTACAGGAATCTATGAATGAATACAATAAATTATAACCAAAATTACAGAAAAGTACGACTTTTTTCTATTTCAGACAATATTTCATCTTTGATGTCAATTGGTCAACACCTATACTAAGATACAAAACGTACGAAGATAATATTTTAAGACAGAAAAAATAGTGAATGTTCGTAAAGCATGACTTTCTAACATCCCTGGTGGAAAAATGTTTACAAAAAAGAACAGACAATTAAAACTATTTTTACAGGAATCTATGAATGAATGCAATAAGTTATAACCAAAATTACAGGAAAGGACAACTTTTTTCTATTATTAAGACGAATTTTCTATTTTTTTGTAACCAAAAAGTTGTTCTCTTCCGACCTAGGATGAAAAATGTTCAGAATATTGGAATGCGATAATTTCAAAATAAGATGCGATCATTTATACATTATCGCTATTACAAAAAGCTTCTATGTTTGAACTGAATAAAAAAACTTCAATGTTTTTAGACTGAAGATAAAAATTGAACAATTGAGAAAAAATTGATACACGGTCATTGAAATCAAAAGGTTCGAACTCTTGAAGATAAAAAATGTTTCACTTGAACTTATAAAAACTAGACCGCGAATCAAGATACTCAAAATGAAATACTAACTTTTGAATTTTCAAATTTCAGAATTGAAGATTTAAAAAATGTTAATTCGAACGCTCAATAATTTACGCGCTTAAAATGGAAGCTTTTAACACTTTTCAACTGAAATTTTTTAATTAACAGCCGTTGAACTGCAAAATCCTAACTTCCATATTTATAATTAAAAAATTTTCAAAATTGTATCACTTTAAGTAATTTCAAGCTAAAAACTTCAATTTATACATTAAAATTTGTTTTAAAGTCTTTTCAAATATTCTCTTCAAAATTTGCGAGAAAAAAGATAATTTAAAAAATCTCCAGAAATCTGATAATAATATTATCTTGAAACTCGAATTTTTCCTACAATTTTTTGAAAATCCTGCAAAAGTAAAAAAACTACTTTAAAATCATCCAGATTTTATTTTGACAGAAATATTGCTAGTTTTTCTAGGAATTTGGATACAAATTTTTTATTTATTTAAAATGTTTTAAATTGCTTGAAAAGCTTATGAATTTTGTGTTCAAAATCTTCAAAAATCGACATTAAGTAATGAATGTTTTAAAATCTTTACACGTTTTAAATTATTTTGGAATCTTTACGAAACTTCTAAATATGTTTCAAATTTGCTCGATAATTTTTCAAATTAATGATTTTTCAATTGTCATTTACCACATAGTTGAATTTTCAACCAATGGATCGAATTTCAAAAAAAAAATTAAAGTTTAACCAATAATAGTTTAATTTTGAACCAAATAGTGGAATTTTCATGCCAAGAGGACGAATTTTCCAGAAAAAGTTGGATTTTCATTAGAAAAATATTAATTATTATCTAAAACAAAATAGTTAAATTTGTAACCAAACAAATAAATTCTCAATTTAAATGATGAAACTTCAAAAAAAAAAAAAAAAAAAAAACGAATTTTAAACAAAACAGTTTACTTTTTCAGCCAAAAAGACGATTTTTCTACAATGCAGTTGAATTTTCATATAAAATCGACCAATTTACAATAAAAAATAGAATAGTTGAAGAAAATTCACTTTTTGTTCAAAATTTGTATTTTTTTTCTTGAAAAGTCTATTGAAATCCTTTTGGATGAAAATTCAACTCTTTTTTTTAATTTATCTTTTTGATTTGAAAACTCACCTGTTTTAGTAGAATTTTCTTTTTCCTCGGACAAAATTGCAACTTTTTGGTTGAAAATTTAACAATCTTGTTAAAAATACATACTTTTTGGTTAAAAATTCTGTTGCTTTTTTGAAAATATAAGTATTTTGTAGAAAATTTACTTTTTGGTTCAATTTAATTTTTTGATGTTGAAAATAGAACTGAAATCTTTTCTGGATGAACATTCAACTATTTCAACAACAAAAATTTCTAATCGGAAATTCATCTGTTGTAATAGAAATTTCATCTTTCTTTGATAAAAATGTAATTGTTTGGTTAAAAATTAAACTATTTTGTTAAAAAGTCATGCTTTTGGTTGAAAATTCTTCTGTTTTGTTGACAATTTAACTAGTTCGTAGAAAATCCATTTTTTGTAAAAAATGTATATTTTGGTGTTAAAAAATGAACTGAAAATTTTTCTAGATAAAAGATCAAATATAAAAAAAAACTTGTCCTTTTTTTATTGAAAATTCCTCTCGTCCAGTACGAATTTCATCTTTCTTGGATAAAAATGCAACAGTTTGGTTGAAAATCCAACTTCGTTTTGAAAATTTTTTTCCTGATTTGGAAATTCATCGGCTTCAGCATAAATTACATCTTTCTTGGATAAAAATTCAACTGTTTGGTTTAAAATTCAACAATTTTGTAGAAAATTTAACTTTTGGTTAAATTTAATATTTTAGTTTCAAAAAGAGAACTGAAATCTTTTCTAGATGAAAATTCAGCTATTTCTTTAAAAATTGTTTTTGTGTTTGAAAGCTAAAAATTAATCCCTTTCGGTTGGAAAAATTCTTCTTTTCGGAAGAAAAATTTAATTTTGTTCGCAGAAACTTACTTTTAATTAAAAAAATCATATTTTGATCTTGAAAATTCGACTGGAATTTTTTCTGGATGAAAATTCAACTATTTTTTGCAAATTTGTTCTCTTTTAAATAAAAATTCATCTGTTTTAAGAGAAATTTAATCCCTTTTTGAATAAAAATGCAATTATTGGGTAGGGAATTCAATATTTGTGTTAAAAAGTCATCCTTCTTGGGTAAAAATCCGTCTTTTTGAATTGAAAATTCAATTTTTTTCGTAGAAATTTATTCCGTTAAAAATTCATATTTTGCTCATGAAAATACAAACAAAATCTTTTTGAACAGAAAATTCAACCTTTTTTTAAATTTATCTTTTTGATTTACAAATTCATCCGCTTTAGTTTCATTTTTTTTGTTTGTAAAAATGTAACTTTTTGGTTGACAATTATTCCTCTTTGCTTCAGTATTCAATTATTTTGTTTAAAAGATTTGGTTAAATAACATTGTAAAGAAATCTTTTTTTTAAAGAGTTATACATTTTTTAATTTAAAATTCATCTTTTTGGTTGAAAGTTTAACTATTTTGTTGTAAATTAATCTTTTTAAATAGAAAATTCAACTACTTGAAATAATAGTAGATATTACAATTAGAAATACTTAACTCTTAACGAAAAATAGTTGGATTTTCTGATCAGGTTCCAATAATTCATTTCGCGTTTAGGCCAAAAAATGAGAAAAATAGGAAGTTTCTTGATAATTATTCTTAAAAAAAAAAATTTTTTTGAAGACTTATGTCTTTGGTTAAAAATTTGACTAATCAGTGGAAGTCTTTTTTTGTTTAAAAGTAATTTTTAAACTGAGAATGTAACTCTTCCATTTCTTCAAGATTGATATTTTTCAGTTGAAATTAATAAATTTGAAAATTTGGAATTATTATATGAAATACTGTTTTATTCCGTCCATAAAAGATTATATGTAAAAAAAATTTAATAATAAAATGCTGGTATTTGAATATTAATGATCAAGGAAAACGAAAAATTAGACAGGGAATAATAAGAGAATTTTGAAAATGAAGCTTTCGGACATCCTGCCCAATTCTATCAGCAATAACTACTAAAACATTTTTGAAAACTAAGAATTACAAAAAGGGGGGGGGGGGGTAGAAATATTTTTTTACAGTTTGTTACAGGAGGAAGGGTGGTCTTAGAGAGACTGAAAAATGATTGATTTTCCATGAAGATGAACTTTCATTGTTGCAAATTTAATCCAAATTCTGAATAGATTGATGAGAATAATTCAGTAGAAAGAGCAACCACAAGTGCTGGGTGGACAAATTGGCATTCTTCTTTCGACTGGGATCGTGGTGACCGTTTGACACGATCACCACTTTTTGAACGAGATGTCGGGGTTTGGTAGCTGGAGTGAAGTGATCTTCGGATGCTAGGTCTAGCTTCTGGGTTTCAGGGTGCTGCCGTTCAATCTCGATGGCATTGTGCGCGACTAATTAGTCTGAAGCGCGAGATCGAGGAGCGAACGGCTTTAATTAACATTCCTCGCTCGCTCAGCGCCAACGCCGAACCACCTACCTTCTCGGAAGGGCAAATTGAAGGCTGTAAATGTCGGTAGGATCCCCCGAACCGCTGATGGTGGCCGTACACCTTTAGCCATCCCGCCCGAAATTAGACTTTCTGTCGGAGCTTTCTAACGAAGGTGATGTAAGTTAGTTTTAATTTTTGCAAGCTTCTGGAACTGGAAGTAGTATTTTTGTCTCAACCTTGTTAATTAAAAGGAAAGGGGATACACCAGAGTTTCTCTCTTCTTAAAATACGTAAAGGCGAAGGAAAATTGGTAGGGGAGTTGTGGGCCACGCTTTGTTTTCAAGACATAACTTCTCTGAACATCGATAAATTGTCAATGTATGAACTGCTATTTGTAGTAAACTTCTCAGTGTATCAACTGGAGACCACAATTAATAAAATTCATTAATGCGCGAGTAATATTTAGGATAACGTAGATCTTATCAAAATCGATATTTTTGATTTTGGTGGGGAGTTGTGGGCCATGACAAAAAATAAAAGAAAATGGCCGCACGATCGCACATGTTGCAGTGAACTGTGTTGTTCCGATTGACATTCATTGTTTCAACACAATTGACATTCTAAATTCACTCTAACAACACTTTTCAGAACAAGAGAAAAGAAGGTTCACTTCAAAAATTAGAACGTTTGGCCCACGGCTCCCCACTAACGGTAAACCACAACTCCCACAGCCGACATTTGCGAAATGATCGAATTGCCATACACACAATGAATTTTTTACCGAAATTGTTTGATTGAATTTGAAGCCAATTGCTCAAGGAATATTTTGCACTTACTTACCTTTGAAATATGCTGCACAACAAATATACTAACTACGCCTGTTGAGACTGGGTCGAGTTCACAAAAGTGAGCTCATACAAAGAGAGTCTTTTGGCAGTGGTTAAAGCAATCCTACCACCCACAAATTGGCGTAGATTGAGGTGGCCCACAACTCCTCACGGCCCACAACTCCCCACTCTCCCTATAGTGAAGGTGGGACGTGTTTGGAAAAGGGAAGAAAGTACTGATGATGAGAAAGATGTTTTGGAAGGAAAGAAGAGATTGAACAATTCTATTGAGTTTTAGGAGAGATGAATACTGAAGGTCTATCACGCCCATTTGTCACTCAAATCTGTTCTTTCTCTTACTGCACCTTAGGGGCCGTACTTAAATTACGTAACGGATGATAGGTCCTCTCTGAGCCCCCCCGCCCTCGTGTAATCTACTAGAAAAAAATTCCTCCCCCCCCCCCACTTACTGTACGTAATTTTTAGTTTCCAAAAATGTTTTGCTAGTTATTGCTAGTGGAACTAGACAGGGTGTCCGAGAACTTCATTTTAAAATTCCCTGATTTTTCCCTGACGGATTTTTTATTTTCCTTCTTCATAAATATTCAAATACGAGAATTTTAATCTTGAATCTTCCATAAAGGGAAGGAAATAAAATGAAGGGAATTACAAATACAGATTGAAAATTTTCGAATTCAATAATTCATTTTAAACAAAAAATGCTGTATTTCCTGCTATAAAAAATGACTTTTTAACGAAATGATTGAATTTTCAGCATAATAGTTGAATTTTCAACCTAAAAAGATAAATTCGCAACAAAAAGTGTCGTAGTTTTTATTTCAATCAAAAAAGATGAATTTTATACCAAAAAAAATTTGAATAAAAAGAAGAATGTTCAACAAATAAAGAATTTTTACTAAAGGAAGAAAATGTCATCTAAATTTTTGAATCTTCAGCTCGGAAGACGAATTTTCTCTGCAAAAATTATTTTTCAACGAAACTGATTCATTTCTACCCAACGAAAATGAAATTTCAAACCAAAAAAATAATTTTATTTTCTTACCAAAAAGGGGGGATTTCGAACTAAAAAAGATCAATCTTTAAAAAAAATGGAAAAGTTACATTTTCAGTTAAGAAATTAATTTAAACAAAAAAACACTTTTCCACTGAACAGTTAAATTTTTAAACAATGACATAAGTCTTCAATCAAGACAAAAATTTTTTTAACAGTGTAGCTTAACCTCTACGCGAGTAGCTGAATTTTTAATTTAGGAAGATTAATTTTAACAAAATAGTTGAATTTTCTATTTAAAAAATTTTGGTTGACTTTTTATTATCAAAGTATGAATTTTTAACGAAGAAATAAATTTCTACAATAAAATTGAATTTTCAATTCAAAAAGAGGAAGTTTTACGCAGAAAGGATTAATTCTTAACAAAATTTTGGAATTCTCTACCCAATAGTTGGATTTTTTTCAAAAAAAAAGATTGAACTCGTACAACAGATGTATTTTTATTGAAAAAGAAAACATTTTTTTTAATAGTTGACTTTTCATCCAGAAAAGATTCCAGTTGACTTTTCATGATCAAAATATGAAGTTTTTGTCAAAAAATAATATTGTGCGAACAAAATTGAATTTCTCATTCAAAATTACGAATTTTTTCAAGCGAAAATAATGAATTTACAACGAAATAGTTGAATTTTCGACCAATTAGTTGCATTTTTATCAAGCCAAAAGTAAATTTGTTACGAAATAGTGAAATTTTCAACAAAACAGTAGAATTTCCAACGAAAAGTATGACTTTTCAGCAAAAAATTTTTTAAAAAAAGTTTAATTTTCAACCGAACAGTTGCATTGTTATTCAAGAAAGGTGAAATATTTCTTCTAAACAGATGAATTAAAACAAAAAATTCAACAGTTGAATTTTCATCCAAAGAAGATTCCAGTTTACTTTTCAACGCCAAAATGAGAATTGTAAACAATAAGTTAATTTTCTGCAAAATAGTAGAATTTTTAACAAAAAATATGGCTTTTTCACAAGTTCGTAAATTTTCAACAACAAAGATGAACTTTTAATTCAAAATGACAAATTTTCAGAAGAAATATTTTCATCCAAAAAAGATTTTAGTTGACTTATCAGCAACAAAATACGAATTTTAAGCAAAAGGTTAATTCTACAAGGAGCGTCGAATTTTTGACCCAAAGATATGAATTTTCAACAAAACCGTTGAACTTGCAAAAAAAATCAAGTTTTTTGGAAAAAATTGTTAAATTTTCAACCAATTAATAAAATTAATAACTAAAAAGATAATCTTCGGGAGAAAGTTTTTGCAATGTTGCAAAAATTAAGTACATGAGTGAAGAAACCCCTCCCCCCTAGGGTAACAAAGTGCAGCAAAATGTGTCGGGGGGGGGGGGCCCCCTCTTTAGCTGTTACGTAATTTAAGTACGGTCCCTTATTTAATTATTAAACTTATTACCTTATTACCTTTAGAGTCCAGCCTGATCTCGAGGGCTGGAAAAATACAAATTCGAAGGAAGAAAGTGTTAGGTATTGAGTGAGAAATGATGGTGGAAAATATGAAAAGGAAGGGTTGATAAGAGGCTAAGGAGATATTAAATAGCTTCTAGAGAGAAGAAAAGAGAGATAGAGGAAGAAAGTAGGGTTCCAAAGTTGGAGAAGATGAAAAGGTGAAGCAGTTGAAGAAGATGAAAAGATGAAGTGGTTGAAGAAGATGACAGAGGAGTGAAGTTCAATGATAAGGGAAGAAGACAAGAGAATCAAGGGTTTGAAGAAGTTGTAACTTCAATGTCACAAGGCAAGTAAAAAAAGTTGTGGGACTAAGAACGAAGGTGCCAGAAATTAAATAAAGGTTGTCGAAGATGAAAAAAAGGGAAGAGGAAGGAAAGTTGAGCGGAGATATTAAATAGATTTGAGACAGAATGAAAAGGTACAGCTTCAACCAACCCACCAGCAAGCATCTCCTACTGAAGGTTCCTCTCTTTCCAAAATATGCGGAGGTTAAGGAAAATTGATATAATGAAGGTTGGGATTGTTTGGAAGAGCAAGTGAAAGTGAGGGTTTGAAAAGGCAGGATTTAAGCTGATTGCGAAATATTGATAATTACGAAAGATGTTGTAGAGGAAAAAAAAAGATTAAAAAAATAGATTGGGTTTAGGGAGGATTTGAAGCTAAAGGTTTGAAAAGATTGAAGATTAGAAGAGAAGGATTTTCAAGAAGATCCGGTCACCAAGCCAAACAATCAGATTACTTCAATAGTGGATTGAGTCTCCAAGTCTAAACTTTTATTTGCAATTATTATAATCATTGATTCGTGAGTCTGCTCCTTCACTTACTACATCTTATTTAATTATTGAACTTTTTTCCTTTAGGGGCTAACCTAATCTTCACAAGAAATCTTCTCTATCACACTTTTTGACTTTTTCATCTTCTCTAAACACTGGCTCTATAACTTTATTTATTTCTTACCACACTTTCTCACTCTAAATTTCGAAAGCTAAAGAATATGAGGTTGAAGAAAGTATGTATTTATGGTTGGAAGAGATGAAAAGGTTAGAGAAGGTCTGAAGTGGAGGTTAAGGAATACAATGACAAAATAATTTTTAATAATTAGCGAGTATAAAGGAGAGAGGAAAAAGATGCAAAAGGAACGGATGAAAAAAGGATAGGGAGATATGAAGTGGATTTTAGAGAGAATTCAAAAAAGGGGATACATGGTGGTTTATGGCTTAGAAGAGATGTAAGATTTCTAGCTAATTTAAGATAAAATAAATTAGGTATCAAAATTTGAGTTGCATGGTCAAGAAAACAATTAAATCTTCAACCAATAGAAATGAATTATTGAAAAAGTTGTTGAACTTGCAACCAAGTAGTTTAATTTTCAACAGAAAAAGCTAAATTCTCAAAGAAAAGTATAATAGTTCAATTCAAACAAAAGCGACAAATTTTCATCAAAATATAAAATTTTCAACCAAAATATATTTTATACCAGAAAAAATCAATTTTTAACAAATGAGTTGAGGTTTCAAGATGAAAATTCAAATACTTCATTATCTAATATGAAGTTGCAACGGAATGGCTCATTATCAGCCAAGAAATATAAATTTTTAAACAAAAATTTTATTTTTCAGGCTAAAAACACGATTTTTCTGAAAAAACCTAAATTTTCAACAAAACAATCAAACTTTTCAAAAGTAGTAGAACTTTCAACCCAAAGGAATGAATTTTTAAGCATAAGTAGTTTAATTTTCTTATTGGGTCATACAAAAAAAATTGTAGCTCAAACAAAAAAAAACTACTGTGAAATTAAATCAATATAACTAAAATGTATTTGATCTGAGTCATTTTTATATTTTAAACAGTTCTACTGTTTTGTTGAAGATTCAACTATTTCGCAGAAAATTTACTTTTTGTTTAAAATTCATATTTTGGTGATAAAAACTGAACTGAAAGTTTTTCTGGGTGGAATAATAGTTAATAATAATCTTTTTTTAATGAAAATTTAACCATTTGATAGAGCATTCGACTATTCCGTTAAAAGTTAATCCCTTTTGGTTGAAAAAATTCGTCTTTTAGGATAAAAAATGCAGTTTTGTTCGTAGAAATTTATTTTTGATAAAAAATTCATATTTTGATCTTGAAAAGTCAACTGGAATCTTTTCTGGATGAAAATTCAACCATTTTTACAAAATTTGTTTCCTTTTCAAATAAAAATTCTTCTGTTTCAATAGAAATTTCATCTTTTTGGATAAAAATGCAACTATTGGGAAGAAAATTCGACATTTTGATTAAAAAGTCATGCTTTTAAAGTAAAAATTTGTCTATTTGGATTGAACATTGAATTTTTTTCGTAGATGTTTTTTTCTTGGTTGAAAATTTATATTTTGATCGTGAAAAGACAACTAAAATTTTTTTTTCAACCGAAAATTCAACTATTTCTTTTTAATTTATCTTTTTGATTTGTAAATTCATTCGCCTTGGTAGAAATTACTTTTTTATTTGAAAATGCAACTTTTTGCTCAAAAAATATTCTTTTTATTTGATTATTTATCTATTTTATATTAAAGATTTGCTTGAATCACTATGTTAAGGAATTTTTTTTTTCAAAATTTATATTTTCAAATGAAAATTCATCTCTTTGGTTAAAAGTTTAACTATTTTGTTGAAAATTATTCTTCTGTAATTGGAAATCCAACAAATTGGGTAAAAGTTTTGTTAAAAATTTAGTTTTTTGATTCAAGGCTCATTTCTTTGGTTGAAAATGTGACTGTAAAGCGGAAAAGTCTTTTTTTTTATTCAAAATTAATTGTTTAATTGAGAATGTAACTTTCCAATTTTTTTAAGATTGGTCTTTTTTAGTTGAAAATTCTCCTTCTTTGATAGAGAAAAAATTATTTTTACGGCTTAAAAATTCATTTTTGTTGGGTAAAAATGTATTAGTTTCATAGAAAAATAATTTTTTGCTGAAGTCATATTTTTCGTTTGTAATTTCAATTTTTGTAGAGAAAATTCGTCTTATGGCTTGAAGGTTCCATAACTTCGGTAAAATTTTCTTTCTTCAATGAAAAATCTCTATTTATTCGTTTACATTATTTGTAGGTTTATCAATTCCTCTCGAACCAGAGAATCTTTTATATTCTTGCATAAAATTTGAATTATGCTAATGAAAACAGTTTTACTATAAAAAAACGATTTTCTAAATATTATTATATTCTAAGAAAAATGCAATAGGGGAAACCTCCCTACAGTGGATAGTGCAACCTACAGTGGATAATCATTGATTAAAAATACTAGTCTATATAAAATAATGTAATTAAATAATTAAATAGTTAAGACACTATACGTGTTAATAGATAAAAATTAATAATAATTTTTTTTCTTTTATTTGTGCTCTTAATTAATAATTATCCATTGTAGGTTGCATTATCCACTGTAGGGAGGTTTCCCCTAAATATTCTTAGAAATCCTTTGGTCAGCTTCAAGATATCAGTGAAGAAAATAAGCTTTCCAAATTTCATTAATTTATCTGCAACCGTTTTCAAGTTATCGTATTCACCAGAAAGTGTGACATCCACAAACACAACCGGACAATTATTTAGAAAATTGTATCAGACATTTTTGAATTGAGGAAGGTTCAAGTGGATTAATTTAAAATTTTTGAAAAATGTTACCATTGCAAAGCTTTCTCTATGAGGAAGCAAAATAGAAAGTTTTTTTAAAACAGGGGAAAAATGCTGATGTTTTTTTAACGGAAGAGAAGGGATTTAGGGAAAGAATGTTGGCTTCCAATAGTTTCAATCATTGTAGGGCTTTTCAAGATCTGAAGACCGCGATTAACAAATTTCTCCTGAACAAACTTCTTCTAAACAAACCAAAAATTCGCATTTACTTTCCAACAAATGGATCAAGTTCAGGAAGGTCTTGATTTAGGATCTTATTGAGA
>CAKNXH010063860.1:16335-67733 GCA_932178445.1 Andricus quercusramuli
CAAGTTCAGGAAGGTCTTGATTTAGGATCTTATTGAGAGTCCATTGGCACATCAACAAATTTCTTCTGAACAAACTTCTTCTCAACAAACCAAAAAATCGCATTCACCATTTGCCCAATGGATCAAGTTCAGGAAGGTCTTGATTTAGGATCTTATTGAGAATCCATCGGCACTTTTCATTTTTCCTCGAGAAGAAGCTGACAATGAGTAATTCGCCCTCAAATATGGTCCTCTTTCCTCTCGACCAAAACCGATTAATTCCACCCTTCAATTATCAGTACTACTCTCTAAAGAGAATTAATTTCGCTACTGGAGACAGGGACGGATCGATATCGCGCAAACGTAGATCCAATAGGTATCCATAAATTGGGGGGAAGGGGTCACAAACACGTACGCGTGTACGCCAGTATGAAAATTACAAAGCTATTAATTATGACCCACGATAAATTAAGTAGCCATGGGGCCATTATAGAGCTCGTTCGCTAGCTCCTGCGCACCCCGGTGAATTGTTGGTAAACTTGGTTCAAGTACGCAACACGCCAGTGTTTGGCCCAACGCGGCTCACCAGGCACATAATAATGGCTGGTTAGAATGCTAATATATGTCCAGAACAGGGATGGCACCCGGGGACTTTGCATCACAGAGGACCCAACTGGGCACTCTCTCGGCTCCTAACCGGACACCGCATAATCTACACCCCGAGACGTTATTACTCCCTTAGACACTAAAACCCATTTGCCATTTCCAAACGATGGCGCAAATGCTGCTGGCCAAACTGCTTCCGCTGGAAACCCCTTTCGAGCACCATCTTCCGAAAACCCCTGGGACTAATTATTATTCGATAAGGGTGTCACAGTCAAGACTTTCCGCTTCGAGATCCTTATGACTATCTATTATCGAAGCTGGCTAGTACTTGCACTTTGCTCGTTCGATTGATTGCTCTTACAAACTCGAGGCTGTCATTAGGGGTTTGTTGATCAAGAAGATGAATTATAAAGAGGCCATGAAAATTATATTCTCGGAGAACCTCCGCATAATTCGAAGCCTGGGGTCTCCAAAGGTGGATCCTGTATCTGATTGCCTTCCTGGGCCAAGAGGTCTAGTGATGCATTCGAGACGATTCGAGAAAATTCAAGATTTTTTTGGAACATGGTCAGGTTAACTCAAAACTTCATGGAGATCGAGAATTTTGAAACTTTTTATTCGAGATTCTTGATCCCCATGAAGTTTTGAGTTCACCTGAACATGTTTCAAGACAGTCTCGAATTTTCTCGACATCGTCTCGAATGTATCACTAAATAGGATCTACTCAGCTTTGACACAGAACTGTTAGGAATGATCTCCATCCTTCAGGGTCCAGACTTAAATTATTTCGCTTGGAGGTCCCCTCTGAGACGCCTCCTCCTTCCTGTAACAAACTGGAACAGAATATTCCACCCCCCCCCCCCGCGGTTTCTGTACATAATTTTCAGTTTCCAACAATTTTTTACTAGTTATTGCTAGTAGAATCAGGCAGGGTTTCCGAGAACTTCATTTTCAAAACTCCCTTATTTTTCCTTGTCTAATTTTTCATTCTCCTCGATCATTAATATTCAAATAATAATAAATAATATAATAATACCAACATAGAATATTTTTTGAATGAAATAAAACAGCATTTCAGATACAAATTCAAAATTTTTCGAATCAATTAATTTCTTTTGAACAAAAGAATGTATTTTATATTATAAAAGATGCCTTTTCAACAGAATGCTTGAATTATAAGCAAACTAATTACATTTTCAACACAATAGTTGAATTTGTAACCTGAAAAGATAAATTCCTAGCAAAAAGTGTCATAGTTTATATTAGAATCGGAAAAGATGAAATTTATACAAGACAACAGCTTTTTGAACCAAAAAGACGAATTTTAAACGAATAAAGATTTTTCACTGAAGAAAGAGAATTTTACCTACATTGTTGAACCTTCAAGCCAAAAGACGAATTTTCTCTACAAAAATTGAATTTATAAAGAAAAAATATGACTTTAGCAAAAATTATTTTTACACGAAACTGATGCATTTTTACCTAACAAAAATAAAATTTTAAATCAAGAAAATTATTATTTTTTCACGAAATAAGGAGAATTTTTAACTGAAAAAGATCAATTTAAAAAAAAATGAACAAGTTACATTCAGAGTTAAAAATTAATTTCAAACCAAAAAAAGGACCTTTCCACTAAACAGTTAAATTTTTAACCAAAGCGATTAGCCTTCAATCAAAAAAAAAATTTTAAGAATGTAGTTTAACTTTTACTCGAATAGTTGAATTTTCAATTTAAAGAGATTAATTTTCAACGAAACAAGAATAATTTTTAACCGAAAAGATACATTTTCATGAAAAATAGAAGTGTCTACTAAAGCGGATGAATTTATGAATCAAAAAGATAAATTTACAAAAAAAGTTGAATTTTCAAGATTTGAATTGACTTTTCACGATCAAAATATGAATAGTTCAACCAAGAAGTAAGTTTTTTACATTAAAAAAATTGAATTTTCAATCCAAAAAGACAAATTTTTACCCAAAAAGAATGACTTTTTAACAAAATTGTTGAATTCTTCACACAATAGTTGCATTTTTTTCCCAAACGAGATTCCAGTTGATTTTTTGAAATCTCCGAATTCTCTACCGAATAGTTGAATTTTCATCCAAGAAGGATGATATTTGTACTAAAACAGATAAATTTTTAATAAAAATTAGGACAAATTCTTTGTTAAAGTTCAACTTGCATCCAAAAAAGATTTCAGTTCGTTTTTTAACACAAAAATATAAATATTAAACAAAAATTAAATTTCCTACAAAATAGTTGAATTTTCAACAAAACAGTAGAATTTTTAAACAAAAGTATGACTTTTCAACAAAATATTTTTATTTTCAACCAAACAGTTGCATTTTTATCCAAGCGAGATGAAATTTCTCTTAAAACAGATGAATTTCGAATTAAAAAAAAATTTAATAGTTGAGTCTTTATCCAGACAAGATTTCAGTTCCCTTTTCAAACCCAAAATATTGAGTTATATAGTTCAATCTTCAGCCAAATAAATTATTTTTCTACAGAATGACGGAATTTCTACCCGAATAGATGAATTTTCAACAAAATAAAAAATAATAGCTGACATTCCAACAAAGAACAATTTAATTTTAAATGGAATTTTCAATCAAAAAATCAATTTTAAATCAACATGAAGTAGTTACATTTCCAGTAAAAAAAACCTGATTCTCATCAAAGAAACTACGAATTCTCAACAGATTAGTGAAATTTTCGACCAGATATGAATTTTCAACTAAAATGATGAATCTTCAAAAAAGCAAAATGAATTTTCAAGATAAGAGTTAAACACTCGACCAAAAAAAAATAATTTTTAACGGAAAAAGAGGAATTTTCAATCGAATCGGTCAATTTTGAACTAAAAAGAACGAATTTTCTACAAAAAAGTGAAAATTTTAACCAAATATATGAATCGTTAATCAAGAAATGAATTTTTAACAAAGCAGTTAAAATTTAAACTAAGTAATTGATTTGTTGGCCAAAAAAGATCATTTTTTAACAAAAAGAGAAGAGTTTAATTTTTTGTTAGGTAATGTCTTTTATTCATGAGAGGAAAAAAGTGTCAACGCAGTTGTTGAATTTCTGAAGCAAAAAGTTGCATTTTCTAGAAAATAGTTCCATTTTCAGCCCAAAATTTAATTTTAATCCAGAAAGTAGATTTGAAACAGAAAAGTTTTATTTTCAATTCAAAATTCGAATTTATTTAGAAAAATATTGAAATTTTGAACCTCAAAGGATTAATTTTCAGCAAAATAGGTTTCTTTGAATCCAAATTGTTAAATTTCAAATGAAAAAAGATCGATTTTCAATCGAATTATAAAAGGTTAATTTGTGGTTGAAAAAATTGACTTTAAATCACAAAATAAATTCTCAACAAAATAGTTTGATTTGTATCCAAATAGGTGGACCTCTAACTGGTAAAATAAATTGCTGATGAAAGTAGTTCAAGTTTCAGTCAAATAGTTACATTTTCAACCAAAAAATAATTTGATGCAAAATTTAACAGTTGACATTTAAACTGAAAACGATCAGTTGAGAGCCAACATTATAAAGTTTTGAACAAGAAGATTGATTTTCTGCCAACAAGACAAATTTTATACAAAATACATTGATTTTTGACTGAAAATTATGAATTTTTAACTCCAAAGTGAAAGTTTTGGTTAAAAAAGTTAATTTCTAACAAGAAGAAATAGCCAATTTAGAAAATATATAGTTATATTTTTAACAAAGTAGATTAATTCACCAAATAGTTGGATTTTTAACAAAAAACATAAATTTTCAATTGAGAAGAATTATTGTCTGCGAGAAAAGAATAATTTTCAACAACATACATAAATTTTTAACGTAAAATATTAATTTTCAACTAAAAACGATCAATGTTTAACAAAACATGGAACAGTTAAATTTTCGGTTAAAAAATTCAATTTTCAAACGAAATAATTCTTAAGAAAATATTTGAAAACCATTTTTATTGCAAGTGAATTACTTGGATTGCCTAATTAACTTCGAACTTATTGGATTACAAATGGATTACCCTGGATTGTAGGTAGATTACGCTAAATTACAAACAGATGAAGCCAGATTATATCTGATAAACTCCTGACTATGAGAAGGGTACTTCGGTTTTCTTTTAGGATTATTTGAATTACACCAAGTTACTAGTTTGGTAAACGCAGAAAATTATCTGATCTAAAACTGATAGCCCTCTTCTTCGACAAAATAGTTAAAAATATTTTGGATTACAATTTAATGACTACAATGACCTCAATTACTTCCAATAAACTGGATTAGAAGTGGATTGCACCGGACTCGAACTGGATTACTCAAGTTTCACCTGGATTACTTTGATTACACCAAGATACCATTTCGATTAAACAAGCATCCCAGCAGGTTAACAGAGTAATTTCCACCTCGCTCTAATATATTAGTGTTAGGATTCAGAAAATATGAAAAATGCAATCAATTAAACAAATTAAAGCAGAAGAAATCTGTTCTAAAGCTGGTAACGCTTTTCTTCAACAAAATAGTTGAAAATATTTCGGATCTCAATTTAATGACTACAATGACCTCAATTACTTCCAATAAACTGGATTAGAAGTGGATTACACCGCATTTGAACTGAATTACTCAAGTTTCACTTGGATTACTTTGATTACACCAAGATACCATTTCGATTAAACAAGCATCCCAGCAGATTAACAGAGTTCTTTCCACCTCGCTCTAATATATTAGTGTTAGGATTCAGAAAAGGAGAAAAATGCAATCCATTAAACAAATTAAAGCAGAAAAAAATCTGTTCTAAAGTTGGTAATCCTTCCGCTTGATGCGAACTGAAAAGCAGTGGTAGTGGTCACTCGGCGAAGATTTGGAACTAGCACAAGAGCTGGTGGATGAGAAGCAAGTGGTGGAATCATCCTCCTTTCGGGCAAGAAGATTTCCTTGCTGTCCTATCCACATGCTCAATTCAGCTGCCTTGATAAGATGACATATATAATGGTGATGTTGGAACTGACTACTGAGGTCCGACACAATGCCCATTTTGCCCCGGGAGTAACGTCTGCTCAAGCAGGACCAAGGACCATGCTTTGTATTCGGGGATGGTCTAAGTACACGCAAACGAATCATAGCATCCTCGGACTTCTGAATTCAGCTGAATAGTCAGACATACCTATTAATTATTATTACTATTATTCTTATTCTTATCATCCAAATATGGATTTCGAATAATAATAATAATAATTAATAATTAATTAATTCAAATATATTAATATTATAATAAATTAATTGATAATTAATAATTAATTATAATAGTGCGTGACACTACCCGATTCGGGTAGTGTTTCTAGGTGGATAGTTTCTTGTAGTAAATAGCTACAAGTGTGGGCTCACCACGCCCACGACACGCCAACAGCACGCAGTTAGTAGTATTCCCGAACCGTCACTCATCCAAGTACTAACCGCGCCCAAGACTGCTTAACTTCAGTGATCTAATGAGAACTGGTTTTTTTCAGCGTGGTATGGCCGTGGTTGGCCATGAATCCTTTAAATTCCAGGAATTCTTTGAATTCCATGAATTCTTTAAATTCCAGGAATTCTTTGAATTCCATGAATTCTTCAAATTCCTTAAATTCTTTGCATTCCGTGAATTATTTAAATTTCACGAATTATTCGAATTCCACGAATTGTTTGAATGTCATAAATTCTTTGAATTCCATGAATTCTTCGAATTCTCTGAATTTCATAAATACTTTGAATTCCATGAATTCTTTCAATTCCATGAATTCCTTCAATACCATGCGATCCATGAATTCCTCGAATTCCATAAATTATTTCAATTCCATGAATTCCTTTAATTTCGCGAATTCCTTGAATTCCTTGAATTATTTGAATTCCGTGAATTTCATGAGGTACTTGAATTACATCAAGTCCTTGAGTTTCATGAATTCCTCGAATCACATAAATTCCTCTAATTCTATGAATTTCTTTAATTACATGAATTCCTTGAATTCCTTTTTTCACTGAAAATATTTTTTTAATTCTTTGAATAATCAAAAATCTTTAAATTCTACGAATTTTCTGAATTCTCTTAACTCTTTCTTTTCTCTAATTTTGAATTCCATGCATTCTTCAAACTCTTTGCATTCCATGAATTGTCTGAATTCCATGATTTTTTTCAATTCCATGCATTATTTGAATTCCATGAATTCTTCGAATTCCGTGAATTCTTTGGAATCCCCCAATTCGATGAATTCTTTAAATTTCATGAATTCCTCTAATTTCATTAATTCTTTGAATTCCATGAATTCCCTGATTTCCATGCGATCCATGAATTTCTTAAATTCCATAAATTTCTTCAATTGGATGAATTCCTTGAATATCATGAATTCCTTAAATTCCATGAATTCCATGAATTCCTTGAATTCCTTGAATTGCATGAATTCCTTGAATTCATGAATTACTTGAATTCTATGATTCCTACTGATCCATAAATTCCGTGAATTCTTTGAATGCTATGAATTCTTGGAATTCCATGAATACTTCGAATTTCAAAAATTCCTTGATTTCCATGAATCATTTGAATTCCATGAATTATTTGAATTCAACCAATTCTTTCAATGTCATAAATTCCTTGAATTCCATGAATTCCTCGAATTTCATAAATTCCTTGAATTCTATGAATTCCTTGAATTCCGTCAATTCCTTGAATTCCATCAACCCCTTGAATTCCATCAATTCCTTGAATTCCATGAATTCCTTGAATGCTATGAATTCTTTGAATGCCATGCACTCTTCGAATTTTATCAATTCTTTGATTTCCATGAATTATTTGAATTCAACCAATTCTGTCAATGTCATAAATTCCATGAATTCCATGAATTCCTCGAATTCCATAAATTCCTTGAATTCTATGAATTTCTTGAATTCCATCAATCCCTTGAATTCCATCAATCCCTTGAATTCCATCAATTCCTTGAATTCCATGAATTCCTTGAATGCTATGAATTCTTTGAATGCCATCCACTATTCGAATTTCATCAATTCTTTGATTTCTATGAATTATTTGAATTCAACCAATTCTTTCTATGTCATAAATTCCTTAAATTCCAAGAATTCTTTGAATTCCATGAATTCTTATGAATCCGCCAATTTCATGAATTCTTTGAATTTAATTAATTTCTCAAATTTCATGAATTCTTTGAATTCCATGAATTCTCTGATTTCCATGCAATCCATGAATTCCTTGAATTCCATAAATTTCTTCAATTCTATGAATTCCTTGAATATCACGAATTCCTTGAATTCCTCGAATTCCTTAAATTCCTTGAATTCTATGAATTCCTTGAATTCCATAAATTCCTTGAATTCCGTCAATTCCTTGAATTCCATCAATCCCTTGAATTCCATCAATTCCTTGAATTCCATCAATTCCTTGAATGCTATGAATTCTTTGAATGCCATGCACTATTCGAATTTCATCAATTCTTTGATTTCCATGAATTATTTGAATTCAACAAATTCTTTGAATCCCATGGATTCGCTCAATTTCATGGATTCCTTAAATTCCTTGAATTCTATGAATTCCATGAATTCCTTCAATTTTATGAATTCCCCAAATTCCATGAATTCCTAAAATTCCATGAATTCATTGAATTCCATAAATTCACTGAATTCCATAAATTCCCTGAATTCTATGAATTTCTCGAATATTGCAAATTCCACAAATTCCTTGAATTTCATGAATTCCTTGAATTCAATGAATTCTTTCAATATTCGAAATTCCCTAAACTTTTTGAATTCTATGAATTACTTAAATTCTCGCCAATCCTTGGATTGCCTGAAATCTCTCATTTCTCTGAATTCCCTTGAATCCTTGAATATTCTAAATTTTATAAATTCCTCGAATATTCTGAATTTCAACAATTGCTTGACTTATCTGTATTCTTTGAATTAGATGAATTACATTACTTCCATGAATTCCTTCAATGCTATGAATTCCTTAAATGACATGAATTCTTTGAATTCCGTGAATTCTTCAAATTTTTTGGATTCCATGAATTATTCTAATTTCATCAATTCTTCGAATTCACTGGATTCCATGAATTCTTCGGATACCCTGATTTCCTTAAAAATAATGAATGCTTCAAATTCCATGAATTTTACGAACTCTTTGAATTCCATACATTCTTTGAATTCCATATATTCTTTTAATTCCATTAATTCTTTTAATTCCATTAATTCTTTTAATTCCATGAATTCTTTTAATTTCATGAATTCTTTTCATTCCATGAATTCTTTTACTTCCATGAATTATTTTCATTCCATGAATTCTTTGACTTCCTTCAATTATCTGAATTCCATGAATTATTCGAATTCCACTGATTCTTTGAATGTCATGAATTCTTTGCATGTTATAAATTCTTTGAAATCCATGAATTCTTCGAATTCTCTGAATTCCATGAATTCTTTAAATTCTATGAATTCCTTGAATTCCATACAATCCATGAATTCCTTGAATTCCATAAATTCTTTTAATTCCATGAATTCCTTTTATTTCATGAATTCTTTGAATTCCTTTTTCCGATGAGAATATTTTTTCAATTCTTTGAATAATCAGAAATCTTTATATTCTTCGAATTTTCTCAATTCTCTGAGAATAATGAATTATTTGAGTTCCATGAATTTTATGAATTCTTTGAATTCCATAAACTCTTTGAATTCCGAGAATTCTTCGAATTGCATGAATTCTTCTAATTCCATGAATTCTTTTAATTCCATGAATTCTTTATTTCCCTTCAATTATCTGAATTCCATGAATTATTCGAATTCCACGAATTCTTTGAATGTCATGAATTCTTCGAATTCCATGAATTGTTTGAATGTCATAAATTCTTTGAATTCCATGAATTCTGCGAATTCTCTGAATTTCATAAATTCTCTGAATTCCATGAATTCTTTGAATTCCATGAATTTCTGGAATACCGTGCAATCCATGAATTCGTCGAATTCCATAAATTCTTTTGATTTCATGAATTCCTTCAATTTCGCGAATTCCTTGAATTCCTTGAATTCTTTAAATTCCGCGAATTTCATTAGGTACTTGAATTACATTTAGTCCTTGAGTTTCATGAATTCCTTGAATCACATAAATTCCTCTAATTCTATGAATTTCTTTAATTACATGAATTCCTTGAATTCCTTTAATTCCTTCTTTTACTGAAAATATTTTTTCAATTTTTTGAATAATTAGAAATCTTTGAATTCTTCGAATTCTCCGAATTCCATGAATTCTTTGGAATCCGCCAATTCCATGAATTTTTCAAATTTCATGAATTCCTCAAATTCCATAAATTTCTTCAATTCTATGAATTCCTTGAATATCATGCATTCCTGAAGTTCCGTGAATTCCTTGAATTCTATGAGTTCCTCCTAATCCATAAATTCCATGAATTCCGTGAATGCTATGAATTCTTTAAATTCCATGAATACATCGAATTTCATGAATTCTTCGAATTTCATAAATTCCTTGATTTCCTTGAATTATTTGAATTCCATGAAATATTTGCATTCAACAAATTTTTTAATGTCATTGAATTCCATGAATTCCTTGAATGCTACGAATTCTTTGAATGCCATGCATTCTTCGAATTTCATGCATTCTTTGAATTTCATGAATTCTTTGAATTTCATGAATTCTTTGAATTTCATGAATTCTTTGATTTCCATGAATTATATGAATCCCACGCATTCGCTCAATTTCGTGGATTCCTTGAACTCCTTGAATTCTATGAATTCCATGAATTCCTTCAATTTCATGAATTCCCCAAATTCCATAAATTCCTAAAATTCCATGCATTCATTGAATTCCATAAATTCCCTGAATTCAATGAATTCTTTCAATATTCGAAATTTCCTGACTTTTTTCATTTCTCGGAATTACTTAAATTCTTGTCAATCCCTCAACTGCCTGAAATCTTTCATTAATCTGAATTCCCTTGAATCCTTGAATATTCTAAATTCTATGAATTCCTCGAATATTCTGAACTTCAAAAATTGCTTCACATTTCTGTATTCCTTGAATTAGATGCATTCCATTACTTCCATGAACTCCTCCAATGCTATGAATTCCTTAAATGACATGAATTTTTTTAATTCCATGAATTCTTCAAATTTTTTGAATTTCATGAATTCTTTTAATTCCATGAATTCTTTAAATTCCTTGAATTCTCTGAATTCCATGAATTATTCGAATTCCACGAACTGTTTGAATGTCATCAATTTTCTGAATTCCATGAATTCTTTTCATTCCATGAATTCCTTGAGTTCCATGCAATCCGTGAATTCCTCAAATTCCATAAATTCTTTTAATTCCATGAATTCCTTAAATATTCGGAATTCTACAAATCTTCGAAAATTCAGAATTTCCAAAATTCTCTGAATTTTCTGAGTTCCTTGAATTCTATGAAATTCATTACTTCCATGAATTCCTTTAATGCTATGAATTCCTTGAATTACATACATTTTTTCAAGTCCATGCATTCTTCAAATTCTTTGAATTCCATTATTTCTTTGAAATCCATTAATTCTCTGAATTCCATGAATTTTCTGAATTCCATGAATTCTCTGAATTCCATGAATTCTCTGAATTCTCTGAATTCCATGAATTCTTTGAATTCCATGAATTCTTTTTATTCCACGAAATCTTTAAATTCCTTGAATTCTTCGACTGTCATAAATTCTTTGAATTACATGAATTTTCTTAATTCCATGAATTCCTTGAATTCCATGCAATCCATGAATTCCTTCAATTCCGTGAACTCCTTGAATTCCTTGAATTTTATGAATTCTATGAATTTCATGAGGTCCTTGAATTACATCAAGTCCTTGAGTTCCGTGAATTCCTTGAATTACAGAAATTCCTCTAATTCCATGAATTTCTTTAATTTCGTGAATTCCTTGAATTCATTGAAATCCTTTTTTCATTGGAAATATTTTTTCAATTCTTCGAATAATCAGAAATCTTTAAATTCTTCAAATTTTCTGAATTCTCTTAAATCTTTTATTTCTCTAAATTCCCTTGAATCCCTACATATTTGGAATTCTATAAATTCCTTGAATTGTCTGAATTTAAAAAATTCTTTGACTTCTCTTATTTCCTTGAATTCGAGGAATTTTATTACTTTCATACGTTCCTTTAATGCTTTGAATTCCTTGAATCACATAAATTTGTCGAATTCCATGCATTCTTCAAATTCTTTGAATTCCATGATTTCTTCAAATTCCATGAATTGTCTGAATTCCATGAATTCTTTGAATTCCACGAATTCTTTGAAATCTATGAATTCTTCGAAATCTGTCAATTCCATGAATTCTTTGAATTCCATGAATTTTTTAAATTCCATGAATTCTTCAAATTCCATGAATTCCTCAAATTCCTTGAATACTATGAATTCTTTGAATTCTATGAATTCTTCGAATTTCATGAATTCTTTGAATTCCATAAATTCTTTGATTTCCGTGAATTCTTTGAATTACATGAATTATTTGAATTCAACAAATTCTTTGAATGTCATTACTTCTTTGAATTCCATGGATTCCTTCAATTTCGTGAATTCGTTGAATTCCTTGAATTCTATGAATTCCATGAATTTCATGAAGTCCATGGATTACATCAAATCCTTGAGTTTCATGAATCCTTGAATTCCATAAATTCCTAAAATTCTATGAATTTCTTTAATTACATGAATTTTTTGGATTCATGAATACCTGTAATTACCTGAATTCCTTGAATTCCATGAATTCATGAAATTCCTTAGAATCTTGAAAAATTTGTAATTCTTCAAATTCTCAAAAATCCTTGATTCCTTCAAGCGAAGTGTTTTGGCACACCATAAATATTTCGCCTACGCTACCCGAATTTTGGTGAACCTAGGCGCCCTTTCGAGTTTTCCTCGTTTAACTGAAAATATTTTTTCACTTCCTGTGAATTCTCTGAAATCCTTGATTTTCCCGAATTCACCGAAATCTTTGAATATTCTGAATTTCATCAATTTTTTATATAATTTAAATTTCTGAAATTCTTGGAATTTTGTGAATTCCCTGAATTCTTCGAATTGCCCAACTCTTTGAAATGCCTGAATTCTCTAAAATCCCTGAATTCTTTCAATTCCTTTGAATTCATGGAATTCTCAGAAATTAGGAAATTACACGAGTTCAAGGTATAAATGAATTCAAGGAATGCAGAAAATTTAGATGGATTCACATACATAATTGAATTCGAGAAATTCAAAAGATTTCAAGGAATTAAGAAGAATTAAGAAGGATTCAGAAGAGTTTCAAAGTATTATAAAGTAATTCAAACGAATTCAAAAAATACATACAAAAAACGGAGGGTCAAAAAGCAGATAGGGACGTTTTTTTAAATACAGAAGTGTCGACATATGCCTTATTTGCCAATATTCGAAATCAACAATCATCTATAGCAACTTTGAATCTGAATGAGCAGTTTTGTTCGTAATAATAATTTTAATGGACCTTGAATAAAATAAAAAAATAGAAATGTTATAACAGTGTACTACACTCCTAAAGTGAATAATTCAAAAATGAATTGACAAAGAAAATCACGAGAAAAGAGAGCTTTTCCATAGAAAGCGAAGACACTATCCTCTAAAAAGATCTGGAAAGAAGCGTTTGATGCTTTAGATACAAATTGGATTCAGATGAAATGATAATTCACTAGCTGGAAGTGTTATCTCTAGAGATTTGCATAGCACTCTTCTTTTTTGTGCAAATCAGGGTCGACAGTTTCGAAGACTGGGGTGCACACTGGACACTTTAGGGTGGACAAGATAGTGTTCGAAGATCTGAACCTATCTGGACGACTGTAACCCAAAACAACTTGGAAACTCCAACCGGAATGGAAGGGTGGAAGTGTAGAACGAGCAGAGTTTGAGAAGCAGAGCTGGTGATTCTGCTTGCAAGACACGTCGTGGGGTCGACCAAGCCCACCCTCTTCCTCTCGTTAGCCCCTCAGGGCTGCCCGTTACTTTGGCATCAACAACAATCTCCATCGTTGTACCGCGGCGTTATTCCGTTAGTGTCTTGGTGTCCGTGGAACCACCATGCAGACCTGTCGATATACCAATACTCGCAACCCTTCCAGCCAGGTAGCGTACTCTCGCCTCGGCCAGGGTCCACTCCGAGGTCCAGTAATTAAACAGCCACGAGGCGAGCAAATTGAATCAGTCCAAGAGACAAGGGAGCGTCGACACAGAGGTGACGGCCAACTAGCCACAACTATGGTGTCTATAGTGTCACGGGTAGTAAGGTAGACGCGTGAGAGGTGGTTTTCGAAGTGGCGAGGGGGTGGTCATTGTAAAAGGTGAGGGGGGACAGTGGGTGAGGAGAACGGGTGGCGAGTAAGGGTGGGGAAATATTTAGAGAGGAACGTTATCCCGATGGTCAGAATCGACGCTGGAAGTGGTGGCCGGTCGTGTGCTTGTACCTTCGAACCAACCCCCAACAACCATCGAGCTGGTAGCAGCTTAGTCCATATACACACTGACTATAGTAGCTACACCTACACAGTACTCATCCCGTCATCCAACTTCCTTCTGACGACCTTGCATTAACTCTCTGTCCTTCGGCTAAGTGGTAAGTTTCCAAGATTGCATAATGCCTACCTACGCAGATGTGCTTCGCTGCAAGCCACACAAGTATTCACATGAGACTCTCCAAAAGTTTACCTTCACTCCTGGTCCTCATAAATACTTCTCAGGAGTCGGAATAAGGTATACTGTTACCTGCTTGTTCCAGAGTCTGCATATTTGAATGATAAGCAAATTATTGATTTATTACAATGAGGCTTAGCCCCCTGCTCAATACTCGTGCTCATGATCCGTTAAGGGTTTCTTTTCGTGAAGGTATAGTAAGGTATTTCAAATGATGGATTTCTTCTTTTTATTGCTTTAAATAGGATTGGAAGAATATACTTTGGATAAGATATGGTTAGGATGAGTTTGGATGTTTGGAACTACGGTGGTAAGATCTTTTCTTGGTTGATTATAAAATGATTCTGCTGCCGCTGCCGCTGTTTCAAGAATTCACGGCTACCTCTTAACCTCTGCAACCCTACTTACAATTCCTGACCCTTAACCCCTGCAGCCCTACTTAGAACCCCTGCCGCTTAACCCCTGCAAGTATAAAAGATAATAATATTGTGCAATATTGTACAATATTGTACTGGATATACTACCCTGACGAAAAGAATAGGTTCTTTAGACAAATTACGTTATGTCCCACATTACCCTGTGTATCACATCGCCCCAAATATGCTACTAAAACCAAAAACATAGACTTGATGCGCCACCTTCTGTACCACGTTAACCCTTATTCCATATTACGTCATGTGACATATTGTTCTACGTACCATATTACCCCATATACTGATTACATTTTTTTGCCCTCTAATACCTCAATTATACTACCCTAACCAAAAGCATAGGTTTTTCAGGTCGCATTACCCTATGTCCCACATGACCATGTGTATTAAGTTGCCCCAAATATACTATTTAGACCAAGAACATAGACCCGATATGCCACATTACCATGTGTATCAGGTTAGCTCTTGTTCCATATTACCTTATGTCCCACATTACCATGTGTATCGCATTGCCTCAAATATACTACTCTAACGAAAAACATAGAATCGATGTGCGACGCTACCTCATGTGTTACACTAACCCTTGTTCCATATTACCTTTTATGACATATCGCCCTACGTACCATTTTACCCCATGTCCTAATACCATAAAAGTAAAAAGGTGGCATCTGAACAGTGGGAAGGAAAAATCTGGTATCTCAGAAAAGGAGAGAAAATTGTAGTATTTGAGAAGGTTGAAGGAACAAGGTGGTATCTGGAAAGCGAAATGGAAGAAGATCGTATCTCAATTCCTGACATGCAGCGGCGTTTGCAACAATGGTATATCTTTATGAGATAGAGAAATATAGTGAGGTGTCTTGAACTATGTAATCGGAATCAAATATATTACATTAATACGCCTACCCCGAAAGGGAAATGGCCTAATGATATAATTATAATAATAATAAAATAAATGATAAATAGAATAGTGTTTGTCAAGAGGTATCGAGGCTATGAAGGTATGAAGTTTATAGGATGTGGGTTGAGAAAAAAGGTGGTATCTGGGAGGTGGAAGGGAAAAAATGAAAATTTGAAATCAGAAGGGAAGAGATGATATCCGAGGAGGGGGGGGGGCCAGTTTCAGAAGGCTGATAGGAAAAAAATCAGTATATGGGGTGAGATTTAAGCGAACGGGTGGTACCTCAATTGCTGATACAGGAAAAAGGTGGTATCTCAGGCTCTGTGAAAGGAAAAAGGGGGTATCTGGAGTTGGAGAACCAAAAGGTGATATCTGAAGAGGGAGAAAGGAGAAGGTGGTATCTTGGGAAGGGGAGGAAACATGGTGGTATGTCAGAAGAGGAAGGAAAAAATAGTGGTATCTGAGAAAGCGGCAGAAAAATGGTGATATCTGTGAAAAGGGAGAAAAAAAGATGGTATCAGAGGATGGGAGCGAAAATGGTAGTATCTGAGTTCTTGACGCAGGGATAAAGTGGTATCTGAGGAGGTGGGAAGAAAAAGGTGGTATATAGTGAAGGGGATGGAGAAAAGTATGGTATAGTTAGGGAAAGGAAAGAAGGTGGTAAATCAATAACCGATACAGGGAAAAGACGACTTCTGTGCAAGGGGAATGAAAAAAGATGGGGTCTGGTTAGGGGAGGGAAAGAAGTTGGTATCTGAAGAGAAAGGAGGTTGGTGTCTAAAGATTGAGGGGAAAGAACGAAGTCGGTATCCAAAGAGTAAGGAAAAAGATGGTATCTCAGGATATGTGAAAGAAAAAAGGAGGTATCTGGGGCTGGAGAACCAGAAGGTGATGTCTCAAGAGGGGGAGAGGAGAAGGTGGTATTTGGGGAAGGGGAGGAAACATGGTGGTATGTCAGAAGAGGGAGGAAAAATAGTGGTATCTGAGAAAGCGGCGGAAAAATTGTGATATTTGTGAAAAGGGAGAGAAAAAGATGGTATCAGAGGATGGAGAGCGAAAATGGTAGTATCTTAGTTCTTGACGCAGGGATAAAGTTGTATCTGAGGAGGTAGGAAGAAAGAAGTGGTATATAATGTAGGGGATGGAGAAAAGTGGGGTATAGTTAGGGAAAGGAAAGAAGGTGGTAAATCAATAACTGACACAGGGAAAACACGACTTTTGTGCAGGGGCATGGTAAAAGATGGGGTCTAGTTAGGGGAGGGAAAGAAGTTGGTATCTGAAGGGAAAGAAGGTTGGTGTCTAAAGAGTGAGGGGAAGGAAAGAAGTTGGTATCTGAAGAGAAAGGAGGTTGGTGTCTGAAGAGTGAGGGAAAAGAAAGAAGTCGGTATCCAAAGAGTAAGGAAAAAGGTGGTATCTGAGGGCTGTGAAGGCAAGAAGGTGGTATTTCAATTTCTGTTACGGGGAAAGCGAGATCTTTTTATAATATAAATAGACATAGTGAGGTATATCAAACACATCTAATTGGAATAAATTAAATCGCAAAAATTAAGGGTATCGATTTATGAAACAATGGTGGCAAGATCTCATTATAATTTAATACACCTCTATCCCTAAATTTGGATTAACTCCCCTGGAATCGATTTTAAGCTACAAGCTAATATACAGGAATGAACAGGAATAAATAGTAAGGGATTTGTGGAAGGGTATAGAGGCTCTGGACATATTAGGCTATCTGACAGGTAGAAGGTAAAAAGTGGTATTTCAAGAGTAGAAGAAAAAAGTTGCGATCAGGTAAGTTGGGAGGAGTGGCAGGAATGGGTAGTATCTGGGTTAGACGAAGGAAAAAGTTGGTATCTTAATTCGTGACACAAGGAAAAGGTGGTATCTGAGGGTGGGTGAAGAAAATAAAGTGGTATCTGAAGAGATGTAAGGAAAGATTTGGAATTGAGACAGAGGTAGGGAAAAAGGTGTACCTCGGGAGGGAGCAGTGAAAAGTGTTATATGTGTAGGGTGTTCGAAGAAGGTTGTTTCTGGAGAGGAAGAAGAAAGAAGGTGGTATCTGATATAATAGGCGTCAAGCTCTCAGTTTTGATCTAATCCCCTGGAATGGATGAAAAGGAAGTCGACAATATACAGGGATAGATAGAGATAGATAGGGTTTAGTGAAAAGTATGGAGGTTATCGATGTATGAAGGTGTATAGAGTATAGGGCCTATGGTGTATGGAGGGTATAGAGCAAATCCTGGGGTATAAGTAGGAGCAAAAAGTTAGCATCTGGTGGGTGGTAGGTAAGAAGTAAAAAGTAAAAAGGTAAGAAGTAGTATCTCGAGGCTAAAAGGAAAAAGTTGGTACACGGAGGGGGTTATAAGCAAGATGAGATCCTATTTGAGGAAGAAGAGGAAGCAAGGTGGTATCTAGTCAGGGAAAGCGAGAAAGGTGGTTTCTGGGAAGGTGGAAGGAGAAAGGTGGTATCTGTGAGGGGGGTAGGAAGGAGGTGGTTTCTGAAGAAGGAGAAAGAAGAAGGTGGTTTCTGGAAAGGGAGAAGAAAGAAGACGGTATCAGATATAATGGGCCTCTGAACCTCAATTTTGATCAAGCCCCCCTGAATGGATGGAAAGGAAGAGGCTTATATAATAAGATTGATATGGATGAATAGAAAATGATTGGTGGAAAGGTATCTAGCCTACGAACGTATGGGTGCATATAGGGTATGCGGATCTAGAGAAAATAATTCCTATCTGGGTGGTAGGAGAAGAACGTGGTATCTGAGGAATGGGAAGGAAAAAGGTGGTATCCCAATGGCTGGCACAGGGAGAAGGTCGTACCTGAGGGTGAGCGCCAGCAAAATACCGTTATCTTGAAAGGAGAAGGAAAAAGATGGTATCTGAGTGATACATGTCAGATAGAGGACTGTTTGAGGAAGACAGGAGTCTAATAGAGGTTATGATGGTGGGACCATTATTCTGGACTCATTGGCAGGTTCATGACTGGGAAGCTTCTTTTCCCCTTGGATGGTAGCCTACTGTGCGCAGAAAGGTTGTCAGAGAGCAGAAGGAAGAGAACCGATACTTTTTATTTCCTCCTTTACGAGCGGACCCTCCTTTCGCTGCTCACCGTACCACGGGATTCATCGAAGCCCGAAGGCCCCCTTCGTTACGGCCTCGGGGGTCTAATGAAAATATAACAGTTCCTATGCCGCGGAGTTCGTCTGGCAGCCTTCTGGCGCATCAACCTGACACATAAACTCTTATTATGCTATACGTTACGGACGCGGGGGCGCTAATGGAGCCACAAGTCAGCTCCGTATCGTGGCAAGCACCTTGCCGTTGCAACGTGTCTACTTATTTTATATTTAACCATCATAAAGAAAGTGCTACTTAACGGACGGAAAGGCTACATGTTCAATAATGAATTCTTCCGTGCGGTAAACATCGCCAAATGAAACATCCATGTTTTCCAAGGATTTTATCGAAGAGGTTTCAATACCTTAATTAATCGGGAGGATTGCATATTATGGGGGATTTGAGGAAGATCAGGACCAAAGGATTGTCCGATTTTCGTCTTGGTTGTGCTTCCACATTTTTCATGACAATTCGAGCACCAGTGGATATTTTATCATGTTCCTAATCTCATTTTTAACATATTTCCAAATTTATTTCCGACAAACTCCCATTTTTATAGACATTATTTTATTTACAATTCATAATTGTGACGCTGAACGTCACTGGACGTATCTTATTTCATTGTAAATATATACCAACTATGCTAACCTTCCTGAGATTTCCTCCTATCCTGTCATAACCATGACGTCATGCTAGAATACTAAATTTTAATAGAATTATGAAACATGAATAAACTTTGATTGTAAAGATCATAGCGAATATTAAATAAAATAATATTAATGTCAGTAATCAATTCATGTTACCACACGGAAGAAAAATTAAAATTCAATAATTATGTGGTTCAATATTGTGGAAAAATTAATTAGTTTACAGCGTCAAAATTAATGAACAAGTATTTTCATTGAAGCATCCAAATTAATTCAACTTCATATTTTTATAAAAATTGTAATTATAATTAACGTCTCAAACTAATTTTATGATAAAATAAAACATTGTTACATATAATTGTGAAAATGGCATTGAGATACTCATTCCAAAACAGCACGATAATTTTAAAAAATTGATATAGTTACAGCAGGGATATGTTAAACATAAATAATTTTTCATTATACGAATTATAGCCAATATTCAACTACATAACCTTGAAATAAATAATTCATTCATGTTGCTTAAGATAAAAAAATCATCATTCAATCTTTATGTAATTTAATATTGTGGAAACAATAATCAGCTAAGAATTAATTGATCAGTTTTACATGAAAAGCAATAAAGAATCATCCCCATTGGAACATTTGAATAATGTTTGACATTTTCCAAATAATTGTCATTGTTATTAACCTTTTAAACTAATTTCAGGAAAAGTTGAAACCTAATTTTGAAAATTGAATTAAGATACTCATTTCACAACATCACGAAAACTCACAAAAATTACATAATTGGAATAGAGGTATAGAGAAAAATTGAAATTAAGTATTTATGCTATTTAATTGCGTGAAGAATTGATTAACCAATAATTAAGTAATCACTCCATAACATAAAAAGCATTGAAGAATTAATTTCATTGAATCATTCAAATAATTTTTACTCTATATTTTTCTGAGAAGTTGAATTATTTATGACCTTTCAAAATGTGCCATTGAAAATTAAAATATATGTGCACATTATTTCTAAATCAAGAATCAGATACTCATTTCACAACATCGCGAAAATTTAAAAAAATAATTGTAATATCTATTTATAACATGAAAAACATAATACAATAATTTTCATTTGAACTTGTGAATAATTTTTGTTCGACATTTTAAAAACATTTTCAATATCGTTTCTGAAAATATAATATATTAGTAACCTTCCATGCAAATTTTAAAAAAAGATAAAATCATATTCACATATAATTTTGAGAATTGAGTGCAGACACTCGTTTCACAACATCAGTATCTGAATTGTCTTGAATTGTTAACAGATTTCAATAATTTGAAGTGATTTTTCGGACTTTAAATAAAAAAAAGATTGAATTTAAATTTTTTTCAATCAAGTCACATAACTTGATTATTTATTTGAAGGTTGTGTAATTGAATATGAGTTATTATTTTTACAATAAAAGTTTACTTTTTCTTTAAATTACCTCTATTGCAATTACATAACCTTTTCAGATGCTTGTGACGTTGTGAAATGACTCTACCTGAATTAAATTTTCAAGATTATATGTACATATATTTTATTTTTTTTCAAATTACTTTGAAAGGCTAATAATGAATTGAATGTATAGAAATGAAGTTTCAAATTCAAAGGAGAATATAATGTAAAAAGTATGCAAATGTTTTAATGAAAATAATTGTGTAACGCTTTTTATTTTACGAACCAATCAATTAATTATTAACTTTATCTTTTGAAACTTACATTTTCTGGAATTAGTTCAAAAGGTTATTAATGAATCAAATATTCAGAAATGAAACTTCAAATAAAAAATATATATATATAAAGTAAAAACTATGTGAATGTTTTAATAAAAGTTATAGTGAAATGCTTCTTATTTTTCGAACTGATTGATTATTTTTCAGCTGATTAATTTTTTCCCACAATATTAAAATACATAAAGATTGAATTCGAGTTTGTTTCAATTAAGTATATGAATTGATTATTTGCTGTAAGGTTATGTAATTGAAAACCAGTTATAATTTGCACAATAACAGTTTATCAACATTGAAAATACCTCTATTCCAATTACGTAATTTCCGCCAATGTTTGTGATGTTGTGAAATAATTACTTGAATTCAATTTTCAGAATTATATGTAAATATTCTTCAATTTTTTCTGAAATTACTATAAAAGATTACTTATAAATCAAATTTTCAGGAATGAAAGTGAAAATTAAAAAAATGTTTTAAATGCCTGAATGAAAATTATGAAAATTATAGTTGAATCTTCTTTCAAATTTGAATTACATAAAGATTAAATTTCAATTTGTTTAAATTAAGTACACAAATTTATTATTCAATTGAAGGCCATTTCATCAAATATTGACTATAATTTTGATAATAAAAGATTATTTATGTTTGAAATACCTCTATTTCAATTGTATAATTATTGTAAATTTTTTGCTGTTGTGAAATATGTATCTGAATTCTCTTTTCAATATTAAATGTACATATCTTTCAGTCTTCTATGGAATTAGTTTAAAAGGTTATTATTAATTCAAAATTTCATAAAAATATCAAGTAAAAATTATTCGAAATCTTGTGTAAGATTGTGGTATAGAAAGAATTGTTATGTAAAATAATATTGGATATGATTTGCTTAATAAAAGTTTACTTATATTTGAAATACTTCTCTCTCAATTTCATGATTTTCAAAATGAGCACGACGTTGTGAGATAATTATCTAAATTCAATCTTCAAAATTATATGTGAATGGGTTTCAAGTTTTTATGAAATTAGTGAAAAAGATTATAAACAATTGAAATTTTTAGAAAAATATAAGATGAAAATTATTTTGATGTTTCAATGCAAATAATGTTGTCGACTGATTTTTATGTTATAAACAAATGAATTAACTATTATTAACTATTGAATATTTTTTTCAAGCGAATAACGTAAATATTGGATTTGAATTGTCTTTAATTAATTCCCATGAATTTATTATTTATATTAAGGTTATGTGATTTGATATTGGCTGCTATTTTTATGATGAAAATGTATTTTTCCTTCAACATATCTTCATTACAATTATATAATTTCTTCTAATGTTCGTGATGTTGTGAAGTGCGTCCCAACTATGCTAACCTTCCTGACATTTCCACCTATCCTGTCATAACCATGACGTCATGCTAGAACACTCAATTGTAATAGAGATATGAAACATAAATAAACTTTAATCTGAAAAAAATTATCATTCAATCTTTATGCAACTTAATATTGTAAAAACAGTAATCAGCTAAGTATTAATTATACAGTTTCCAACATAAAAAGCAATAAAGAATTAACCCATTGAAGCATCTGAATAATGTTTATTTTATATTTCCCAAAAAATTCTCATTGTTATTGACCTTTTAAACTAATTTCAGGGAAAACTAAAACCTAATTATGAAAATTGAATTCGGATACTCATTTCACAACATCACGAAAACTTGCAAAAATTACATAATTGGAATAGAGGTATTTTGAAAATAAATAAACTTTGAGCATATAAATGACAACCAATATTCAATTGCATAACCCTACAGTAAATAATCAATTCATGTTGGTTAATATTGAAAAATTGAAAATCAACTTTTATGTAATTTAATATTGTTAAAAAAATTAATCAGCTAATAAAGAATTAATAAGTTCAGAACACGTGAAGCATTAAATCATTGTTTTCATCGAAATCAATATATATTCACAACATGTAATATTGTGAAAAAATTAACCAGTCAATGATCAATCAGTCAGTTTACAAAATAACAAGCCTTGAACAATTATTGTCATTAAAAAATTCAAATAATTCTCACTTTATATTTTTTTTAACGTAAAATTTCATTTCTGAAAATTCTAATTATTACTAACCATTTGTAATAATTTTCTAAGAAAAATGAAGCACATGAACATTGTACACATTATTTTTAAAATTGAATTCAGATACTCATTTCACATCATAAATATCATGAAAAATTACATAATCGTAATAGAATTTATGTTGCTTGATAGAGAAAAATTGAAATTAAGTATTCATGTTATTCAATTTGTTGAAAAATTAATCGACCAATAATTAATTAATCATTTCATATCACAAAAAGCATTCAAACATTATTTTCGTTGAATCATTCAAATACTTTTTCTGAAAATTTGAATTATTATTAACCTTTTGAACTATGCCAGAGAATATTAAAATATATGTGAACATAATTTCTGAATCAAAATGCAGATACTCATTTCACCACATCGCAAAAATTTCAAAAAATAATGTAATATCTATTTATAACATAAAAAACATAATACAATAATTTTCATTTTAACTTTTGAATAATTTTTAATCTACATTTTAAAAACATTTTCAATATCGCATATAATTTTGAAAATTGAGTGCAGACACTCGTTTCACAGCATCAGAATCTGAATTGTCTTTAATTCTTTTGAAATATTTCAGGTTATTTTTGAAGATTCCGAGAAATTGTTAACAGATTTCAATAATTTGAAGGGATTTTTTTAGATTTTAGGGTATTTTCAATACTTTCAAGGTATTTTCAAGAGCTTTTAATTTTCAATATTTTAGTGAATTTAAAAATATTCCAAGGAATCCTTCAATAATATCATCAATTCGAAGAGATTTCAAAGCTTTCGAAATATTTCAAGATTAACAATTGTCTAGAATTTCGAAAAATATGTATAAATGAGGTATTTTATAGAGTTTCAACGATTTGGAGAGATCTGGATTTAATTTTTGGCATCCACCCTGAATTCTTATTAATTTATCTTGAATTTTTTTGAATTCTTTTGAAAAAATTTTCAATGCACTTGAATTCTTTTAAATCTTCTCAATTTGACCTAATTTAGTGGATTTTTTTTAATTTAATTTTTATTAATTTAATTGGTCCTGAGATTCAATTGATAACATGATTTTGCAAAATTAAAAAAAAAAATAAAGTAAGAAGGAGCATTTCTTGTACAAATTTTTGCTGGAACAGGATCTATTTTGAACTTCTCTTCTATTCCAGTACGACCTTTTGGAAATTCAAATTTTTATTAAAAATACTCAAAATTATGAAAACAAAATAAAATGAAATAAAATAATAATAAAATGGCTTGAGTTCTATTTCTGTGAAAATTTTTTGGAACATTAATTAAATGAGTTCATTTGAAAATTTTGAAGAAGAAAAAATAAAATGGAATTTTCCTACCAACAAAATTTGGCTGAAACAGGATATTTTCAAATTTTTTTTGGTAATTTAGTTTTAATTCAGTAGAAATCCGTATGCCGTTTTAAAAAATGAATTTAATGAGTGAAAAAAGAAGGGTGCTTTGAAGGAAAAAATTAAATTGAACTTTTCCGGAATTTTCGTTCAAAAAAAATTCTACTTAAATAGGGCGTTTTTTGAAATTTTCTGGTAGTTTAATTTAATAACATGAATCCCAGTAAAACTTGTTGAATATTGGATAAAAAAAAAATAATGTAGCTTCTTCTTGCATAAAATTCTGAAAATCTGTCGTTTTTAATTGAAATTTACTGTTTTTAAATTGAAATTAATCTTTTTTGTTGGCAGAAATATCAAATATTATACCTTTCATTCAGAATCAACCCCTTTTGTGTAAAAATTCATTTCATCAGATGAAAGTTGAAATATTGTGTAAAAAATAATTTTTTGGTTGAAACATTTTTTATTTTCGATACAAAATTTAACAATTCTATCTTGAGAAAATTAATCTTAACGATTAAAAAATCATCTTTTGTGTTGAGTGCTGAACTTTCTCGTTGAAAATTCATTTTTTTAAGATTAATCTTTTTAGTTGAAAAATCATCTTTGTACTACAAAATTGAACTATTTTGTTGAATTTTTTTTTATAATTTTCTCAACAGAAGATGTGAATATTTAATTTTTGGTTGAAAATCGATCTGTTCAAGTTGAAAATTCGACAATTTGCTAGAAATTTTTTTTTTCCACCTTCTCGGTTATTATTCGATATTCGAAAATGATTCATCTTCCACTAAGAAGAAATCTATCCCTATGAGTCATTTAAAATTGAAGTTTCACGATTCCAAGACAGAATTCAAAAGAAGAGTCTTCAGCATTCAAAAAAAGGGTCCACTGTATTTAAAGAAAGGGTCACTGTATTTAAAGAAAGGGTCACTGTATGCGAAGAAAGGGTCACTGTATTTAAAGAAAGGGTCACTGTATTTAAAGAAAGGGTCACTGTATTCAAAGAAAGGGTCACTGCATTTAATGAAAGGGTCACTGTATTTAAAGAAAGGGTCACTGTTTTTAAAGAAAGGGTCAACTGTATTTAAAAAAAGGGTCCAAATATATAACTACTAATCTTGTTGCTTCAAAATCAATCCTAATTTATTGTTATTGCTACTTGTCTCAAAAAAGTTTCTAAATCTCAGTTCTAAACTTAGGTGATGTTGAATGAAGCAAGTTATTGATAAACACTTCCAGGACTGTTTTTCGAAAGCGAGACGAGGGATTTAAGGGATTAGAGGCAACGGGATGGAAACGTGGAAAAAGCTGGAGCCAATATCCATAAAGACGTCAACTGAACTGGGCAGCCATCCATCGAATCGTGAAATGAAGCAACGAATACACAGTTAATAGACCCTGTATGTATCCGAACGAGGGATAAATGGATCCGTCATCTGAGGGAACAGAAATCCAAATTTATAAGTGCTTTTACAGAGAAACTGTGCTGTATCTATTTTATAAGGCGACTATAAATCCCAAGATTCATTACCGTAAATTAGATTGCCATCCAGTCGTGTATGTCGAGAACGCAAACGAATACTATCGCAAACGAAATGACGCGCTTCACAATGGCTGTTTCACCCCTCAACATTCCCGTTTTGTACGGATCAAACGGACCAGAAACATTTATTCAACAATTCGGAAGGAATAGGTTCAAACCGACCAAACTTAGTCCGGTAAGGACTTCTTGTGCCTCGTTTTATCAGAACACTTAATTTTAATTAATAATACTCTGGTGAGAGGGAATTCACTCGCGTATCGCTCCGTGTTCTTGACACGTAATAAGGAAGCCTCCACATATTTCTTGATACTTTGGGGGGGGGGGGGGATTTTTTCTAGCCCGTGAACCTTTTCTGATCAAAAATAAATTATTTTATTGTATGTATACCATTAAGCCATTTCCCTTTCGGGGTAGGTGTGACACTACCCGATTCGGGTAGTGTTTCTAGGTGGATAGTTCCTTGTAGTAAATAACTACAAGTGTGGACTCACCACACCCACAACACGCCAACAGCACGCAGTTAGCAGTATTCCTGAACGGTCACCCATCCAAGTACTAACCACGCCCAACACTGCTTAACTTCAGTGGTCTAACAAGAACTGGCTTTTTCAGCGTGTTATGTGTAAAATAATATTATAGACATAATTATGATTTAGTAGTTGCATTTTTAATCGAATAGTTTAGTTTTTAAGGCAAAAAGACGAATTTTTATCAGCCAGTTGAATTTTCAGAAATAAATTTTATTCTCAGCAAAGAGAGATGACTTTTCGACCATTAAAACTAAATTTTTTAATCCAAAAGGATGAGTTTCCAACCAGATAATTAAACTTTTAGCAAAAAGGTTGCATTTTCACAAAAATCTGAATTTTCAACAAGGAATATAATAATAATAATCTACAAAACGATAAATTTTTAACAAAATACATTCATTTTCAAGCATACAGTTCAATTTTCAAATGAGAACTATGAATTTTTAAAAAATAGTTGAATTTTCAACCGATGAAGGTAATTTTTTAAAGAAAAATATAATCGTCAAATTTTATGTTTAGCAATATAATTTTTAACAAGAATAAAAACGATTTACATCAAAAATGTTCATTTTCAGTTGAAAAAATGAATTTTCAACAAAATTATCGAATTTTCATCCGAGAAAGATCAATTTCGAAATAAAAATAAAATCACCAACTTTTCAGCTTAAAAAAAAAAATTCCATCAAAAGAAACCAAATTTTCAACTACTTGAATTTAACTTGCAAAAAAATTAACCAACTAGTTGAATCCTCCAGCAAAATTATGAATTTTTAAAAAACAAAATAAATTTTCTACACGTATAATATATATAATAATAATAATAATAATAACCATATAATTAAACCATATAATATTAGATAAATTGTTAAAAAATAGTTGAATTTTCAACCAAAAAAGGCAAATTTTCAAAGCAAAATGGAATCGTTTACTTTTCAACAGAAAAATAATTTTCAACAACAAAATAACGAGTTTTCAACAAGGAAGTTGATTTTCTATCAAGAAAGATGAATTTTCAACGAAATAGTTGAATTTTCAACCAAAAAAATAAATTTTCAACAAAAAATACAATCATCAACTTTTTTGTTCAGAAAAGTAATTTTCAACAACAAGAAAAACAAAGTTTCAATTAGTTTTTAAATGCAAATAGATAATAAATAAATAAATAGACAAATTTTTAAGGAATAGTTGAATTTTCAAGCGGAAAATGTAAGTTTGCAAAGAAAAATGAAATCGTTTGATTTTTAGTAAAAAAAAAACTTTCAACAAAAAAAAAAACAATTTTCAACAGAAAAAGATAAATGTTCAACATAAAACAGAATCATCAAATTTTTAGTTCGAAAAAGTAATTTTCAACAACGACAAAAAAAAAGAATTTTCATCCACTTGAATTTAGCTGAAAGAGACCAATTTTTGATAAACTAATCGAATCCTGAAGCAAAATGATGAATTTTTAACAAACATTATAATTTTCTACCAAATAGTTAAATTTTCAAGAAAAAAGATTAATTTTTCACCCAAATAGATGAACTATCAACAAAATAGTTAATTTTTCAAACTAAAAATATGAACGTTTGAGCTTGAAACGCAAATTTTCAACAACAAAAAACAAAAAATTTTTAACCAGTCAAATGCAACTATAAAAGCCAAATTTTCATCGTGTACTTTTCCAACCAAAAATAAAATACTAAAATTTCCATAGAACAAAATTAATACTAAATCAAAGGAAAAATTAACAAAATAGTTCAATTTTCCGATAAGTAGCTCAATTTTAAACGAAATAGTTTATTTTTCTTACAAAATAGTTGAATTTTCAACCAAAAAGCTAATTTTTAACTATAGTGAATTTTCAAGAAAATACTTAAATTTTTCACAAATCTGCTGAATTAGCGAGCTGAAAATACGAATTATCTCAAAACAGTTTAATTTTAATCGGAAAATAAGAATTTTCAACAAAAAAATTAATGTACGATCAAATATTTCAATTTTGTACTAAATGAGGATTTTGCAACCAAAATAATGAATTTTTTTACAAAATCGTTTAACTTCGGAGAAAATAGTTGACTTTTGAAATAAGTAGATCAGTTTTTTACGAAAAAAGATTTTTCAACACTCTGCATGAATTTTCAACTAGAAAAATCAATTTTCAATTCAAAATTTCAATTGGCAACCAAAGAGATGAATTTCTGATGAAATTATAAATATGAAAAAAATAACTTTGAGGAAAAAGAGTTCAACATTCAACTAAATATTGAAATTTTCAACTAAAATGTTCAACATAGCAGTTAAACATTTGCCCAGAAAATGTGTCTTTTTATCAAAATAGTTGCACTTTGCATAAAATAGTTCCATTCTTCACGGCAGGAAAATGAAATTTTAACCAAAAACTAGAATTTTTACCTAAACGAGATTAATTCTGAACCAAAAATATAATGATAGGATTTTTAACCAAAAGCATTACCTTTGAATCGAAAAAAGTTAATTTTTCTTAATGAGTTGTATTCATTCAATTCGTATCTAAGCAAAACAATGGAAAAAAGAAGTTTCTTGAGACCGGGGTGAAAAATTATTTTTAATAAAAAGGGGAAAAAACTGCCATCTCTCGCAAAATACGAAAATTTCCCTCAATCGTTGAAGTTAATCTCCCACCTTAATTAATATTCCATTTTTATCGACGCTTTCAAATAAGAAAAAATGTTTAGGTAATTAAATTAAAAGTATTCTTATACTAGTATCAAATAATTTTAACTCACTTTGCTTCCTTATACAGGAAGCTTTGTAATGATAACACTGTCCGAAAACTTTTAATTCATTTAATTGAACCTTCCTCAATTAAAAAATTTCCAGTACAATGTTCTAACCAATTGTTAATAAAAATCCTCTATCAATGATGAAAAAAATAGAGTAAGACCCTCTGATTCCAAAAACTATTGTTCCGGAAATGCCGAACGAAGGAAACGGCCACAACACCTGCCCATGCAATGCAGCTCATTCAGAAATTTCTGGTCAGCTCTGATTTCTGTTCTTCAAATTGAAGTATCCGCTGAAAGGAAAATGGTTTCAAAACATAGATGAAATAAAAGAAAATGCGACAAAGCCGGTGTTAGCTATTCCGATGAGTGACTTTAAGGACTGCTTCCAAAAGTCTGATGATCGCTGGAAGAAGGTGATGGCTTCTGAAGGGAATTACTTTGACCTATCACTCTCATTGACAAGAATTAACTCTCACTCCTGTTACACCACAAGGTCGGAAACTTCACGGACGGTTCTTATTTTCGTTATAGCTAGTTTGAATTTACAACTAGGAGTGGGATCAGCTTCAGTCTCACATGACATTGTCCCTCGATTTCCATAAAACTTTTATCATCGATCCTAAAAATAACCGAAGATAAAAAATTCTTCCCTGAAACAACCAACACGGCACAGTCAGACAGGAAGGCAAGTTTATTTCGGCAAGCAAAATCCTCTTAAATATATAGTCTGATCTAAGTTTGACTGGATCGAGTTCGAGAATTCCCAGAGACTCTGGTAACATAACGAACGAAGGAAGGAACGGATCCCTACACCCTTTCTCTTCTCCTTGGTTGGATCGATACACGAATCTCGCCATTATTCTCGATTCAGGGAATCATTAAGGCCGCGATGTAAGGTCGTAAATAAAAATTTCTCGGCTACTGTTCGCTGTGCATCAGTGCGGTACGAGTATGGAGAAGTGCCCGGGGTTCGGGCAGTTTGTCAGCTTCTGTAGCTTTACGATTTCGTGAGAATGACAGAATTATTGTTGTGCAACGTCATAAACGTCTCGAGAAGCGAGAAGAGCAGAAAGAGAAGTAGAGAGACGGGGCAGAAAGACAAGTAGAGAGACGTGGCATGAAGAAGAGAAAAGAGGCGGATACAGACTTACAGACTGAGAGGCAATAACTGTCCGAGATCTCTGTGCTCTCATGTCATCTGTAAATATCGCCAGAAATGTCGTAAATCAATCGCTGGCAGCAGTTGTCGCGAGTTTCCACGCAGATCGCCACGTTTAAATTCCACTTTGATACGGATACTTGCTTACAATTTGTTTATTTATTTGTTCATTTATTTATATCATTACTTAAAGAGTACACCCAAGCCCAATCCAATAAGTTAATTCTTTTGAAAATTATAGTGCTAATAAATTAGAAATCTATAGAGAGACTAACAGACAAACAGACAAACAGACAAACAGACAAAGAGACAAACAGACAAACAGACAAACAGACAAACAGACAAACATACAAACAGACAAACAGACAAACAGACAAACATACAAACAAACAGACAAACATACAAACAAACAGACAAACAGACAAACGGATAAACAGACAAACAGACAAACAGACAAATAGACAAACGGATAAACAGACAAACAGAAAAACAAACAAACAGACAAACATACAAACAGACTAACAGACATACAGACAAACAGACTAACAGACAGACAGACGTTTTGTAAGAACCTATTTTTTTTGGTTCAGGGGGTCTCAAAACGTGAACATTTGACAAAAAAAGGGGGAGGGGGTCAAATTTTACACAAATCTGATACCTTCTCATTATAGGATAAGAATGTAAAAAATTATACACTGTATCTAGAATTTTTTTTATCATAATGAATCACATGGAACTGTAGTTTTGTTATTGAATTTTGAACAATAATTGATTTTACAGGACAATTCTGAATCTGTTCAAAACTAAGCGAATTATAGATTTCAATGCTAAAAATATAAAAATTTTAGTTTGAAAGCCTCAGTAGTTAAACAAATGAAAACGTTTAATGGAAACTTTAGAAAATATTCTTAACTTTAAAATAATTCAAAATTAATTGATTCATAACTAACCGCTCTCATTCAATTCAAAATCCTATTAAAATGTTGTTTCAATTCAAAATATATAATTTTTGACCATTTAATTTGAAATTTTTAAATGAAGGATGACATTTTTTTAATATTTAGTAATATCTTCCTTTTTCATTAAAATTAGCCATTATAAATCAAAAATTGAAAACTAAACCATTTCGAATTGGCTATTCATAAGAGAAAGCTGTTTATATTTCAAAGTGTGAAATTTAAACTTTGAACTTTAAAGTTTTGTAAGATATGTAATATATGTTTTTGGAATTTTGTAAATACTATCACTCCGGTAATTATTCTTCTATCAAAAAAAGTGGTGCGAATAGTTTGTTCACCTTTTTAAGTAGATACTATTATTATCCGGCCATAGAATTTTTGAATATCAGAAATAAAATTTCTCAAAAATTTTCGAAATTTGCTCACTTCTTGGCTGGCTAACGAACTTGACCTTCATTTTTGGACACTTCGAACTATACCCAAGCCCAATCCAAGATGTCAATTCTTTTGAAAATTATCGTGCTAACAAACTAAAGATCTACTGACATACAGACAGACAAACAGACAGACAAACAAACAGACAGACAGACAGACAGACAGACAGACAAACAGACAGACAAACAGACATACAAATAGACAGATAAACAGACAGACATACAAACAGACAGACAAACAGATAGACAAACAGACATACATACACACAAACAAACAAACAGTAAAACAAACAAACAAACGGACAAACAGTCAAACAAACAAACAAACAAACAAACAGACAGACAGACAGACAGACAGACAGACAGACAGACAGACGGACGGACGGACGGACGGACGGACGGACGGACGGACGGACAAACCGATCAAACAGACAAACAAACAGACAGACAGACATACAATCAGACAGACAAACAAACATACAGACAGACAAACCGACAGACAGACAAACAGACATACATTTTGTGAAAACCTGTTTTTTGGGTTTAGGGGGTCTCAAAACTTGGACATTCGACCAAAACGGGGGGGGGGGGGTCAAATTTTACATAAATATAATACCTTCTCATTATAGGATGAAAATGTAAAAAATGATACATTTAACCTAGAATTTTTTCTATTATAATAAATCACATTGAACTGTAGTTTCATTATTGAAATTTGAACAATATTTGATTTCACAGGACGATTCAGAATCTGTTCAAAATTAAGCAAATTACAGATTTCAACGTTTAAAATAAAAAAAAATTATTTTGAAAGCCTCAGTATTTAAACAAATTTAAATTAAATTTAAAAAATTTAAAAAAGTATTAAACAAAAATTAATAGATTCATAATTAAACGCTCTTATTCAATTCCAAATCCTATTCAAATGTTCAAAGCTAAATCAATTTTCATATTTACAAGTTTTGAGAAAATCTGAACTTAATTCAAAACTGGGAAATATTTTGAAAAAGATTTAACTAAATTTATATTCCTGATGGTTTCGAAATAAAATTTTTAAGCTTTTCAATGAGCTTTAAATGTTTTAATAGAAAAAACAAACATTCCTCAATTTGCTGGGAAAATTCGAAATGATTTTTTACTTTGAAAAATTAAGTTTAAGAGAATCTTTAAAAAGATTTAGAACAAACTTTCTTGGACAACAAATGACAATTAAACAATTTATTAATTCGTAAAATAATCGAGCAGGTTCAAAATATATTGAAAAGTTTTGCAAAGATTCAAAAATAATTTAAAACGTAAAGATTTCAAGCAATTTAATACATAATGTAGATTTTAGAAGATATTGAACACAAAGTTTATAAGCTTTTTCAGGAATTTAGAAGGATTTGAATGAATAAAAAATGTGCATCAAAATTCCTAGAAAAACTAACAATAATTTGTTTCTTCTAAAAAATTAATTGCAAAAGAATATTTAATAAGATTTCCGAAATTGTCAAAAAATAATCTGGATGATTTTAAGAAAGTTTTTTTTACTTTTGCAGGATTTAAAAAAAATGGTGAGAAAAATTTATAGTTCCAAGATAATAATATTATAAGTAGATTCCTGGATATTAAAAAAAAATTTTTTTGAACAAATTTTTAAGAGAGTATTCAAAAAGACAATTTTTGTCTTCAAGAGTTCGAACCTTTTAATTTCAATGATCGTAGTCAATTCTTTCTTAATTTTTCAATTTTTATCCTCAGTCAAAAATTTGTTCTTTTTCGAACTAGGGTGACAAATATTGAGAACATTACAATTACATAATCAATTCAAATATCAACTGGTTTCTAAAATATTCGACTGTTGAGTTTGATAACTCCACTTTTTTGTTAAAAATTTATTTTTTTGGGTAGAAAATTAATTTTTCTTGCTAAAAGTGTATGAAAATTTTTGAATGAAGATTCAAATATTTTCTTAGTTCTTCCTTTCTTTGTTGATTTTGAATAGTTGAAAATTATTTTTTTTTTGTTCGTTGAGAAGTAATTTTTCAAACTGAAAATTTAACTCTTCCATTTTTGGTTAAGAATTTATGTTTTTGAGTTGAAAATTCAACTGTTTGCTTAAAAATTCATGTATTTCGTTCAATACTCGTCCTCTTGTCAAAAAAGAAGAAATTTTGGAAATTTATCTTTGTAGGTTAAAAATTTAGCTATTTGGTTAAAAATTAAACTATTTTGTCGTAAATTGAAATATGTATTTAAAATGTTATTTTTTGTTCGAAAATTAATTATTTTGCTCAAATTTCATCTGCCTTCCAGAAATTCATCTCGTCGGATAGAAATTCAACAGTTCTTGGTTAAATTTTAATATATTTTTTTTTTTTTGGGAAATTCGGATATTTCACTGAAAATCCAACTATTTTTTTTATCAACTTTTGTGGTCAAAAATGTAACCGTTTTGTTGAAAAATCGTCCTTTTAGATTAAAAAATTATCGTTCTTGGTTGGAAATTAACTTTTTTTAGAAATACAACTGTCTTCTAAAAATGTTGTCTTTTGGACTTGATAATTCAACTTCTAATGCTTGAATCTTATTTTTTTTTAATTCTACCCCTTGGTTGAAAATGCATTCTTGTTCGTTAAAAATCCAACTATTAAGTTAGAAAACTCAATTGTTCAGTTGAAAATTCAATTTTTCTGTTCAAAATTCAACTATTTTGTCAAAGACGTCTTTTTGGTCAAAAATTTAACGTTTTTGTTCAAAATTCGTTGTTTTCATTTGAAAAATTATCTTTCTTGGTTGGAACTAAACTTTTTTGTCAACAATTCGTCTCTTTCGCTGAAAATTTTACCTATTTGATTTTTCTTGCAAGTGTTTGGTTGTAAATTACTTTTGATGTTGTTGAGAATTCGTCAACAATTCAGGTTGATAATTAATCTTTTTTGGCAGAAAATATTTTTAAATTCTCATCCTATAATGAAAAGGTATTGGATTTTTGTGAAATTTGACCCCCCCCCTTTTGGTCTAATGTCCACCTTTTGAAACCCCCTGAACCCAAAAAACGGTGCTTTTACCAAATGTCTTTTTGTCTGTCTGTCTGTTTGTCTGTCTGTTTGTCTGTCTGTTTGTCTGTCTGTTTGTCTGTCTGTTTGTCTGTCTGTTTGTCTGTATGTTTGTCTGCCTGTTTGTCCGTCTGTTTGTCTGTCTGTTTGTCTGTCTGTTTATCTGTCTGTTTGTTTGTCTGTTTGTCTGTTTGTCTGTCTGTTTGTCTGTCTGCTAGCCTGTCTGTCTGTTAGTCAGTCTGCAGATTTTCAGTTTGTTAGTACGATAACATTCAAAAGAGTTAACGGAATGAACAATTAATCTATTGGATTGGGCTTTGGTATATCTTGAAGTTTCAAATAAGGAACAAGAAGCGCGGGATCCAACCGCCGCGCGCCCGAGGCGCGCTCAAACTTGCGCGTATTTTTATGGACGGCCCCTAAAATAAGACTTTTTTTGTCTCCTGTAAAATTCGAGGTTTGGCACTTACTCCCTTATGCACCGGGACCCATCAATTATTCTTGATGACGCATAAAAAGGCCAGATTCATAATTGACATGACACGGGTCAATAAACCCATCACTGAAATGAAAATATTCTCCCTGACGTGATTGCCTACCTTCGCCAAATTGACAGCCAGCCCTCTGTAATTAACAACATCGTGCAAAGTGCGATTCCGCGAAAGGCGTAAAAACGAGTTGAATCGACCTGATCGCAAAAAAGGCGAAAGAACTAAGCGACGACTTTACGACCGTGGAACTTGACACAAAGTGGACGTGCGGTCGGTGATTTCCGGCACACGTGGGGGATGTACATAGTACACTTTTCAGGGTATAAGTCGAGACCGCAATACACGTAAATACACGTAGAACGTAAATCCTGTCGCATGCATGTCGAAGCCAGAGAAGGTGTGTAACGGCATACCAATTGAATAATTTTACTGGTGTTGGTGTGTCTGCACACTTGGTCTTAAGTGCACACAATGACATTTTGAGTGCAGACTACATAATGCAGGCCTGTCCAGCGAGGAGAATTCCAGGAATATTCATCGAAGCGAATCTAATCGCAGATGTGAGTTTTCCACCTCCACTCTCATTTTTCAATTCTACCTTATGACAATAAATACCACCGCTGACTCGAGTGTGGATAGACAAGTGGTGGTGGAAAAGAACAATGTGGACTTTGAGTAAATTTCCCCTCGCTAGACAGGCCTTACATGATGTTTTTAATGAGGGCATCAGAATGACTCCTCACTCTACCTGAAAAATTCGACAGCAAGGAACGTAAGGCAGGCCTGTCGAGCGTGGCGAATTCAAAAAATGTTGATCGAATCGACTCAAATCTCAGATGTAAATTGTCTGCCTCCACTCTTCTTTCCCCATTCTAGTTCATGAGGATAACCACCACCACTCGCTCGAGTGAAGAGAAAGAAGTGTTGGTGAAAATGCACGATCTGGACTTTGAGTAAATTTCTCTTCGCTGGACTGGCCTGACATAAAGTGTATGATGAGGGCTTCGGAATGACTCGTCACTCAACCTGAAAAACTCCACGGCAGGCTACATAAAGCAGGCCTGTCCAGTGAGGGAAAATTTACTCAAAGTCCAGATTAATCATTTTCATAATCACTCTCTCTCCCTCGATAGAGAGAGAGAGAGAGAGAGAGCAGAGAGGACTGGTGGTGGAAATGAACCATCTGGTCTTTGAGTGAATTTCTCCTTGCTGGTCAGGCCTGACATAAAATGTATAACGAGGAGCTCGGAGCGACTCGACACTTAACTTGAAAAATCCCCTGACAGGATACATCAGTCGCTACATTAGTTCTTAAAATGTTTACAACGAGTTAAATAATTTAATGAATGATCAATTAAAGTTAGTAAGATATGTTCAAAAAATTCTCACTTTTGTAATTTTAAAATAGAGATATTTTTTAAATCTCAAATTAAGAATTTTTTCTATTGGAAAAAATGTCTTGTGCAACTGATCATTCAGAAAATGTTGAATTTAAACCGTGTAGAAATTCACTCATATTGGAAAATCAAAATGGTTGAAAATGTGAATACTTTTTTAAAAATTGGTTTAATTTAGCTGAAAATGCAACACTTTCTTTTTTGATTAGAAATTCACCTTGTTGAAGAAAATTGAATTATTCTTTGAAAGTTAAACAACTTTGCCGAAAACTTATTGTTTTTCAATATTTATCATTTCAGTTTGAAATTAATCTATTTTGTTGGAAAATTTGTCTTTCTGAATTGGAAATTCTCCTATTCTGGAAAAAAATAATTATTTAAATAAAAATTCTTATTTTTGTATTATGACTTTGATTGAAATCTTCATTGGTTAAAGTTGAGGTAATTTGTTGAAGATTTATTATTTTCTTTGTTAAAAATAAGTTGAAAATCAATATATTTGGTTGATTATTGAACTACTTTGATGAAGATTGTTTTTTTTTCAACTGAAAATTTAACAATTCCATTTTTGGTTAAAAATTGAACTTTTTTATTTAAAAGTTCATCTACATTTTTTCCAATTCTTCTTTTAGTAGAAAATTAATATTGTTGGTTAGAAATTCACCTTTTTTGGTGGAAACTCCACGAATTGGTTAAATAATTTTTCCATTTTAGGTTAAAAATTGATTTTTTCTAGTTGAAAATTTATCTATTTAGTTACAAATTCAACTGTTTTGTTAAAAATGTATGTATTTGTTTGTAAATTCGTGTTTTTGCTAAAAAATTAATCCTTTTTGTAGAAAATTCTTTTTTTTTTTTGACAACTGAACTACTTGATTGAAAGTTGAACGACTTAGTTAAAAATTAATTGTTTTGGTTGATGATTCAGCAATCCTGTTGAAAACATATGTTTGGTGGAAAATTTAACAATTTTTTTTAATTTCTCCTTTTTGGTTGCAAATGAATCTTTTTTAGTTCAAAATACAACTTTTTCGGCTAAAAATTTATGTATTTCGTTGGGAATTCGTCTTTTTCTAGAAAATGAAAATTTTTTGGGCAAAAAATTCAATTCTTGAACCATTCAACTACTTGGTTGAAAATTGAACTGCTTGGATATTTTGAATAAAAAGAGTGAGATATTACTAAATATTCAGAAAAACGTGATCCTTAATTAAAAAATTTCAAATAAAATAGTTAAAAATGTGATATTTTAGATTTAAACAATATTTGCATAGGATTCGGAATTGAATAAGAGCGTTCAATTATGAGTCTATTAATTTGAAATTATTTTGTAACCAAGAATATTTTATGAAGATTCAATCAAACTTTTACATTTGTTTCACTACTAAGACTTTCAAATTGGAAATTTTCTATTTTTAACTTGAAAACCTTTGACATGCTTGATTTAGAACAGATCCTTGAACAGATCCAAAAAAAGATTTTGTCAAAGTTTCACGTTTTGAGGCTCCCTGAACCCACAAAACAGGTTTTTACAAAATGTCTGTCTGTTCGTCTGTTAGCCTGTCTGTCTGTTTGTCTGTGGATGCATTTCTACAATTCAAAAAATGTGAAATCCTATAGTTTTCTGTAACACCTTGTAGATTTTTACAAAAAACTGAGAAAATATATATATCACTACAAAGTTATACAAAGTTTGAAATTGTCGAAACGTATACTTCATCGTTAATTTTTTTACTTTTCTACTGGAAAACACAAGATTTTACCAAAAAATTACAGTTATAGAAATGTTATAGAAATGCAGTAGAAAAATAAAAAAATTAACAATAAAGTATAAGTTTCTACAATTTCAAACTTTGCATAACTTTGTAGTGATATATTTTTTGTTACTAGTTGCAGCAGAACTTCCTGCAGGAGGAGTTTGGGAAACACTGGTGATGTGGAGTCAGGATAGAGAAAAGAATAAAGAAAGGGAGAAATATAGGGAGGTAGGTCCGTTCCGCGTAGAGCAATAAAGTGTGTCCCGACGAGAAAGCTCACGTGTTCGCGTTTAGCATTTATCGAAACCCCCGCGCGAGACCGTAACTCGAAAGTGCAGGCCTGCCTGCGTGTCATGCAGATAGGTTTAAAAGCCGTACGTGCCGCATTTACAAATGCGTCTGCCCAGATAGAGTTGGCCTCCAGGCACGGAATCCGCCAAGCACAAGATCACGAGCTAAATCCCCAAGCTTGTGATACTAAGCCTCGCGTGAGTCCAATTAAAAATTTGTCAGACTCGCGAGCCTTGAAAATTTAAAAGGCTCGCGCCGAAACAAGACGATTGAGATGTTGGTTCCTCACAATGTGTGGATCCCGATAGGCTTGACTTATTAGTAAAGAAGCTGGCGATTTGGGTGATCCTTCTAAATTAAATTGAACAATCAGTGACATGTTCAAACTTTTTACGGAGGTGTCGCAAGCTAGGTGGGAAGAAAGAAAGAAGATTCAGTAGGTTGTAGGAATTAAAGGTGAGCTGATCAGGTTTCATTTTTTGGTAAAGAATCAAGCGATTAGAGTGATCATTCTAAATTTTATGAAACAATCACTCCCCTTCTTGGGCAGGTCTCACAAGCTTGGTGGAAACATAAAGGAAGACCATTCAGTCAGATGAAGGATCTAGAGATCTTGGTACCTGACAATGTATGGATCCCAAGAGGCTTGAGAAGCTAACGATTTGGGTGATCACTTTAAATTATATTGAACAATCGCTCCCATGTTTAAGCTTTTCGAATAGGTGTCACAACCTTCTTTTAGTTAAAAATCCCATGGTTTGGGTGATCAGTTTAAATTATCTGAAACGTTCAGTGTCACAACCTACATTAAAACATAAAGAAAGAAGATTCAGTCGGATGAAGGGATTAGAGATGAGGTGATGAGGTTTGATGTTCTTAGTACGAATCCAACGATTGGGGTGATCATTCGAAATTATATTTAACATTGGCTCACCACCACCATCGATCTAGTTATAAAGGTGTCACAAGCTTAGCGGAAACATGAAGAAAGACAATTCAGTCGGATGAAAAATTAGAGATGTTGGTACCTCACACTGTATGGATCCCGAACGGATGGACTTACAGCGCAGAAGCTAGCGATTTGGGTGATCCTTCTGAATTAAATTGAAAAATGACTGACATGTTCAAGCTTTTTGAGCAGGTGTTACAAACTTTTTTTCGTTTGAGAATCCAATGGTTTGGATGATCAGTTCAAATTATCTTAAACATTTAGTGTCACGAGCTACGTGAAATCATAAGGAAAGCAGCTTCAGTCGAAAAAAGGGATCAGAGATGATGCAATGAGGTTTGATTTTCTCAGTAAAGAATAAAAAGAATGGGGTGCTAATTTCAAATTATACTCAACAATGGTTCATCCCCACCATCGATTTTTTCAGAAAGGTGTCAAAAGTTTGGCAGAAACATGAAGGGAGACAATTAAGTAAGATGAGAAATTAGAGATGTTGTAAACTCACAATGTATAGATCCAGAAAGGCTGCACTTATTAGTGAAGAAGCTGGCGATTTGTGTGATCCTTCTAAGATTCAATCGGATGAACAGATTAGAGATGAGGTGCTAAGGTATGATTGTTTCAATAAAGAATCAAGCGATTTGGATGAAGATTATAAATTTGATTGGACAATCGCTTCCATGATCAAACCTTTTGGACAGGTGTTTCGAACTCATTCTAGTGAAGAATCCAAAGATTCGGGTGATAATTTTGAATCACCTTGAACAATCACTCACTTACATGGTCAATCTTTTTAAAGAGGTACCACAAGCTACTTGAAAACCCAACAAAAATGATTCAGTCGGATGGAGGAATAAGAGATGAGGTTCTGAAGTTTTTATTTTTTCAGTAAAGAATCAAGAGATTTGGATGATCATTATTGATTTTATTTAACAATCGCTTCCAGGTTCGAACTTGTTGGGCAGGTGTCACAGGCTTGGTGAAAACTTAAAGAAGGGTGATTGAGTCGGATGGAGAAATAAGAGATAAGGTGATGGGATTCGATTTCACCAGTGAGGATTCAAGCGATTTAGATGAGCATTATTAATTTTATTTGAAAATTACTTGTATGTTTCAACTTTTTGGGCAGATGTCTCGAACTCTTTTTAGTGAAGAATCCAATGATTTGAGTGATTATTTCAAATTAAGCTGAACAATTACTCACTTCCATGTTAAAATTTTTGAACAGGTGTCATAAGCTTAATGAAAACATAAAAGAGTAGATTCAGTCGGATGAAGGAATTCGAGCTTCTGGTACCTCACAAGATGTGGATCTCGAAAGGCTTAATTTATTAGTAAAGAAGCTTGTGCTTTGGATGATCCCTTTTAATTATACTGACCAATCGGTCCCATGTTCAAGCTTTTTCGGCAGGTTTCACAAACTTTTTTTAATAAAGAATCCAACGATTTGACCGATCAATCAAATTATCCTAAACAATCACTTACTCCCATGTTTAAACTTTTTTGGGAGGTTGTACAGGCTTGGTGGAAACATGACGAAGAGTGATTCAGTCGAATGGAGGAATTAGAGAAGAGGTGATGAGGTTCAATTTTCTCAGTAATGAATCTAGCGATTCAGGAAATCATTCTGAATTTTATTGATCATTTACTACCATCTGTGAACTTTTCAGGTGTCTGTTACCAAAACTTTTATCAGTAAGGAATACAACGATTTGGGTGATCATTTCAAGTCATCTTAAACAATCACCCACTCACATGATCAGTCTTTTCAAAGAGGTGTCGCAAGCTACCTGGAAACATAAAAGAAGAAGATTCAGTTGGATGAAGTGATTAGAGATGAAGGGTTCAGATTTGATTTTTGTAATGAATCAAGCCGTGTAATGTATGTAAAAGCCAGGGTAATCATTATAAATTCTATGAAGCAATAGCTTCCATGTTCGAACTTTTTAGGCAGCTGTCACAAACTTTTTTTAGTAAAGAATCTAACGATTTGGTTGGTTATTTTAAATTACCTTGAACAATCACTTACTTCCATGTTTAATCTTTTTGGGAAGGTTTCACAGGTATGGTGGAAACATAAAGAAGGACAATTCAGTCAGATGAAGCAATTTGAGATGTATTTAAGTTTAATTTTTTTCATGAAGCAAGCGATTTGGGTAATCATTCTAAATTTGATCAAACAATTGCTTCCATGTTCGAACTTTCTAGGTAGGTTTCACAAACTTTTTTCAGTGAAGAATCCAACGATTTGGGTGGTAATTTTGAATTAAGTTGAACAATTCCTAAATGCAATGTTCAAACTTTTTGGGAAGGTGTCACAAGGTAGGTGGAAACATAAAGAAAGAGGATTCGGTCGGATGAAGAAATTGAAGATGAGTTGATGAGGTTTGATATTTTTAGTAAAGAATCAGGCGATTTGGATTAGCATCATCAATTCTATTGGACAATCGCTTCCACCTTCAAACTTTTTAAGCAGGTGTCACAAACTCTTTTTAGTAAAAAATCCAAAGATTTGAGTGATCATTTTGAATTATCTTGGACAATCACCTAATCCCATGTTGAAACTTTTTAGGGAGGTTTTCTAAGCTTGATGGGAACATGAAGAAAGACGATTCTGTGTATGATCAAGGAATTGTAGATTAGGCTTGATTTTTTTTTAGTAAAGAATCCAGCGAATCGGTTGATCATTTTGGATTGAATAAAAGGTGAGGTCATCAGGATTGATCTTTCAGTAAAGAATATAACGATTCAGGCGATCAGTCCATTCGAAATTTTTGGGAAGGTGTTGCAAACTTTTGTTTAGTCAAGAATCAAACGATTTGCTTGATCCGAGGGGGAAAAACTCTAGTAATAAGCTTGTAATCCAGTTCAGGTGATTAGAAGTAACATTGGTATACCCAAGTAATTAACCAGTGAGCAATAAAAAAAGGTGCGGACTTAGGACCACCTGCTTGGTGCCGACTCAGGACAACTAAAAATTAATTTTCCTAACTAGAAATTCAACCATTCCATTTCTCGTTCAAAATTGATCTTCTTTAGTTAAAACTTTATGTATTTTGTTGAAAATTCATCATTCTTAGTAAAAAACTACTCTTCTTCTTTCAAAATTCTTGATTTTGGTTGGAAAATCAAGTCTTGGCTGAAAAAATATTCTACTTGGTAAGAAATTCAAAAATTTTTTCAAAGGTCATCTTCTGGTTCGAAACTCAACTGTTTTGTTGATCATTCGTCTCATTCGGTTGAAAATTGAACTATTTTTGTAGAAAATTTATTTCTTTTTGTTCAAAATGAATTTTTTAAATTGAAAATTGATCTACTCTATTTTTTGATGTTCTATCTTTTTTAGTGGAATATTCAAATATTTTGTTGAACTACTTTTTTAAAAATTTATCTCTTGATTGGAAATGCCTAATTTCAGTTGAAAATTTATTTCTTTGGTTGACAATTTAGCAATGTTGTTGAAAATTCATATGTTTCGTAAAAAAAAACCAATTTCTTTAACTGAAAATGTAACTAACTAATCAATCTTTGATTTAAAATTTATCGTTTTTGATTTCGAATTTTTCTATTTAGTTGGAAACTGATGTGGTTTTTGTGAAAATTCGTCTTTTTCGATCGAAAATAATTCTTATTGTGAAAAAATTCACGTTTTTCGTTGAAAACTTAACTATTGTGTAAGAAAAATTAACTATTGGGTTAAAAATTAAACTATTTATTTGATAATTTAACTATTTTGTTGGAAATTCATTTTTTTAGTTAAAATTTCATGTTTTTGTCCAGATAAGGATGTCTGGATAAAGATTCAATTATTTTGACTAAAATTCCTATTTTTTAGTTGAATCCGACTGGTGCAAAATTTGTTTTCCTGTTTTTTTAAATTAGTTTTTCAAACATAAAATTTAACGATTCTATTTTTTGGTAAAAAGTTAAGCTTTTTTGTTGAAAGTTCAACTATTTCGTTTAAAATTGATCTTTTTTGATTGAAAATTACCTTTATGATAAAAATGCTTCTTTGCATGTGTAAAAATCAACTCTTTTGTGAAAAATTAAAATTTTCCGCTTGAAAAATCAACTTTTCTATTAAAAATGGGTCTATTTGAGTAGAAAATTAATCTTCTTTTCCAAAAATTCATGTATTTGGTTAAAGAATTAACTATTTTGTTAAAAATTCGTCGTTTTTTCTTGAAATAACTTTTTGCTGAAAATTTAACTGTTTGGTCGAGAATTCATGTAATTTGTTAAAATTGTTCTCTTGGTAAAAAATCAATCTTCTTTTGGTTTCAAAAATAAGCTAATTGTTACCAAATTCAACTATTTCGTTGCAAGTTTAATTATTTTCTTGACAATTCAAGTATTTTATTGAAGTCATCCTGTTTTGTCGAAAATTCAACTGTTTTGTTAGAAATTCATCCTTTTTAATTAAAAATTCATCTTTTATGGTAGAAAAGTCATCTCTCTTGGCTGAAAATGAATTTTATTCTGGAAAATTCAACATGTCGGGTGGAAATTCACACACTGCGACAAAAAAATTAGTCAAAATGTTCGACAACCGCGTGTTATATTACTTCAAGGTCACTCAAGGTCATCTTTCGGGAAATGGTCATTCAAAAATTTTTTCTTCTCCATGGTGTTAATTTTTTTTTATAATTTTGCTTCAAATTAAAAATATAAAAATTTAAAAACAATAGGCGATCGCAGCTTTATTAATATACGATCAAGTTTTGTTATCAAATTATAATTACGAACAATTAATTATCAAAAATGCAAAAAAAGGGGTAATGATTTACCTCTTAGAAAAGAAAGAGGAAAAATTAGTTGGCTATAAAGTACCATCTAATATGCAAGGTTGAGTACTGTTTATTCATCGTCACAGTTTACAAAACTTCATTTTTAGCGAAATGACCTTGAATGTCCTTCAAATAATATGACAAACATTTATCAAACGACTTAACTAATTTTTCTTGCCGGCATGAATAAATTGACACTGCTTCTCTATAGAAAAAAAAGCTTGAGCAAATTTCATTGAATCAACATTTTATTACGAAAATGACCTTGAGACACCTTTGAATGTAATTGTATAAATCTGAAAAAATCTGAGTACAATATTGACTTGTAAAGAATAAATTTCACATGCTTCGGAAAGAAATGATCAATAAATAGCGTCAATTCAATTAAGAATGGCCATTCTTGCCCTGGAATGACCTTGAGTGACCTTTTAATGTCATTGTAAAAATCTGAAAAAAATCAGGGTGCAATATTGAATTGTGAAGAACACAATTGATCCGCGTCAGAAATGAATGATCAATATGCAGCGTCAATTTAATTTAGAACAACCATTTATGCCCTGAAATGACCTTGAGCGACCTTCGAATGTTGTTGTAAAAATCGGAAAAAATTTGAGTTTAATATTGAATTGTGAAGCATACAATTCATCCGCGCCAGAAATGAATAATGAATAAATAGCGACAATTCAATTAAGAATAGCCATTCTTGCTCTAGAATGACCTTGAGCGAACTTTGAATGTCATTGTAAAAATTTGAAAAAAATTCAGAGTGCAATATTGAATTGTGAAGGCCACAATTCATCCGCGTCAGAAATGAATAATTAATGAATAGCGTCAATTTAATTAATAATGGTAATTTTGGCCCTGAAATGACCTTGAGCGACCTTTGAATGTCATTGTAAAAATCGAAAAAAAATTTTAGTTGAATATTGAATTGTGAAGAATACAATTCATCCGCATCAGAAATGAGTGATGAATATGAGGCGTCAATTTAATTAAGAACGGCCAGGTTTGCTGTGAAATGACCTTGAGCGACCTGTGAATGTTATTGCGAAAATCAGACAAAAATCTGAGTGCAATATTGAATTGTAAAGAACACAATTTATCCGCCTCAGAAATGAATAATCAATTGATAGGGTCAATTTAATTGAGAATAGCCATTTATCCTCTAAAATGACCTTGAGCGACCTCTAAATATTTTTCTGTAATTCTGAAACAAATCAGAAGTCATTTTCACGACAAATTTTTAGGGGTGCCAAGTTAAATTAAAAGAAAAAAAAATCATCCTCGGAAACCTAAAGAAAGACGATTCAGCCTAATGGAGGAATTAGAGATGAGGCGATGAGGCTTCATATTTTTTGTAAAGAATCAAGCGATTTGATTGACCATTTTGAATTATGCTGGACAAACACTCCCATGTTCTAACTTACCTGGTGGTCTCACAAACTTGTTAAATATAAAGAAAGACGGCTTAGCTTGATGGAGGAATCAGAGATTTGGTGATGAGGTGAGTAGGCTTGATTTTTTTGGATAATTTGAAGTTATATCGAACAATTACTAACTCTCATGTTCCAGCTTATTGGGAAGGTGCCCCAAACTTGATGAAAGCCTAAAGAGAGACCGATCAGCCTATTGAAGGAATTAGAGATGAGATGATGAGGCTTGATTTTTTAAAAAATCCAGCGACTCGTTTGACCATTTCAAATTATATTGAAGAAGCACCCAGTATCATGTTCGAACTCTTTAAGAAGGTGTCACAAACTTGGTGAAAACATAAAGAAAGATGATTCAGTCGGATGGAGGAATTAGAGATCAGGTGATGAGTCTTGTTTTTCAATAAAGAATCCAGCTCGAATCCATTTTCGAACTTTTGGAAGAGGAGTCACAAACTTGGTTGAATGTAAATAAAGACGGTTTATCTGGATGGAGGAATTCTAGATGAGGTGATGAGGTGATGAGGTGATGAGGAGATGAGGTGATTAGGTGATGAGATGATGAGGTGATGAGGTGATGAGGTGATGAGGTGATGAGGCGATGAGGCGATGAGATGATGAAGTGATGAGGTGATGAGGTGATGAGGTGATGAGGTGATGAGGTGATGAAGTGATGAGGTGATGGGGTGATGAGGTGATGAGGTGGAGACTTGTTTTTTTCTGATCAATTTAAATTCTCTTCAACAATAAATTACTCTCTCCCATGTTCATACTCATAAGAGAGGTGTCACAAACTAAGTGGAAGCATAAAGAAAAAGGGTTCAGAATGTAGGAATTAGAGATGAGGTGAGAAAATGCAAAAAGGAAGTAGAAATAAAAAAAGGAAATGGGAAATACTGGGGAGAGACGAATATGGAGGTGGAAGCGTGGAATCGGAGCGCCTCTTCGCCAGGAGGCAATGAAGCCCGTCAGTTGAAATGATGGACGTTTCAGCATAAACCTGACGAGTGACTCGTGGCGCCTTCAGGAACGACTCTGAGGAGCCCCCTACATCACTTTTATTACCGGCCGTCCTCATTTTCATATCTCATAAAACCTCCAGGCCCTCGCTTCGTACGAGCGATGGATAGACGTATGCGTTCGCATAATCCTCAGGAATAGTTTCCTAACGTTGCGGAATCATCAGCCACCCTCTTCTCTTAGACAAGCTTCTCAACTTCATCCTCTTCTTCCCCTACTTTCCAAAAAAATATTTATTTCTAAGTGAATTATTAGAAAAATTGAATCAAAAAGCTTTTTCTTTTGAAGAAACTTATTGGTGGATGAGAGTCGTCCTAAGTCGGCACAGAAAGAGTTTTTGCCGAAACAGAGGATATTATTTGTCATGAGTCATAACATAATTTTTTCCGTTGGAAAGCAAGAAAAAGGGAAGGTTATGTGAGTTTGACAAGGAAGTGGACAAATTTAAATCCTCACCAGTGAAAAAATATGTAAAATATCGTCAAACTTTATTTATAGGATTGACACCTACCAGAGGCAAGCAACATGTAGTCAAAACACAACCAAACTAAAAAACCAACAAGAGACGAGTGAAATGGAATTGAAACACAACAAAATAAAATAACACACAAATAACAACAAAATCAAGGAAAAAAGGTGCCGACTTAGGACCAATTGTTTGGTGCCGACTCAGGACCACATGTTTGGTGCCGACTTAGGACCACCACGAATGTTTACCCACATCATGCTATTACGCACGCGAAACAAACCTGAATGAAAAATTGACACTCAGTGCCGACTTAGGACCACTCTCCCCTACCATATTAAATTCAATATAACACGCTCAAGATTTGAAGTCGAAATTTTTATATTGCATTTTTAACAAAATAGTTGAATTTTCAACCAAAAAAGATTATTTTTCTAGAGAAGCGATGAATTTTTAACAAAATTTAGGAAATAAAAATTTTTGACCCGAATAGATGAATTTTTGAGCAGGAAAGGTGAATTTTCAACCAAGTAGGGAAAACCTCCCTACAGTGGGAAATAATTAATTAAGAGTTCGAATAAAAGAAAATAAATTAATTTCAATTTCAAATTATTATCACGTATCAATTTTATTTAATTATTTAAATTTATTTTTATTTATTTATTTTTCTTAATTATTTTCGTATTAGTATTTAATTATTAATTAAATAAAATTAATGATTTTATACCAATTGTTTTTTTCAATTTATTATTTTCCACTGTAGGTTGCATTATTTACTGTAGAGAGGTTTCGCCTACTTTTCTGCCAAAAAAGAAAGATTTTTAATCAAAAAAGACAAATTTTCAAAATAGCATTCGAATTTTTGACCAAAAAAATTACCTTTTAACAAAAATTTAGATTTTCAACCACATACTTGAATTTTTTAATCGAAAGGAATAATATTCTGTATAAAAAACGCAAATCTTCAACTTCAATCATAAGTCTTCGAAAAAAATTATTTTTTAATAAGTAAGTTAAACTTTTAAACAAGCAGTTGAATTTTCAATGAACAAAGATTAATTATCAATACAAAATATAATAGTTGGTATTTTAAAAAAATAATAATTTTTAATAAAAAACAGCTTTATTGCCACCAAAGAGTTCATTTTTAACAGAAGAAGATCAAATTTTGATGAAAAGCAATGGATTTAAAAAAAAAGATAAATTTCCAACGAAAGATTGGACTTTTCAACTAGAAAAGACTTTCCAGCCGAAGGAAAAAAATTGAAACCAAAAGCTAATTTTTGACCAAATATTCGATTTTTTTATGAAAATAATAGAGATTGCTAATCAAGTAGACGAATTTTCAACAAAAGTTGAATTTTGAAGCAAAAAAGACAAAATTTTCAAAAAAACAGTCAAATTTTCAACAGAAAATTTAATTTTCAACAAAATGGTTGAATTTTATTCTAAGAAACGATAAATATTTAACCAAAACTATTACAGTTGAATTTGCATTAAAAAATGGAATATTCAACCCGAGAAAAAAAAATAATTTTTAACAAAATTGTTCGATTTAAAAAAAAATGATAAATCTTCGACGACAGTTCAACTTTTAACCAATTAGATATATTTTTAATCCAGAAGAATAATTTTCTACCAGAAAAGCGGAATTTACAACAAAATATGTAAATTTGCAACTATGTTATTAAATTTTTAATGAAAAGAGAATAATTTTCAACACACACAAAAATTCTTAACAAAACAAATACATTTTTAACCGAAGAGATGAATCTTTAACTAATTAAATAAATGTTGAACACCTTCTTATGTATAATGTTTAACACACTTTTTGACACCTTCCAGCAAAGGAGTTAAATTTTCAATCAAGAAAATACATTTTTTATTTAAAAAATCGAAATTACAACAAAATCCATGATATTTAAACCTGTTAAATTTTTAATTTAAAAAAAAATCCAAATAATACTGGCAGGGTTAAATTTTTAGTTGAAAAAAGAAAATAATTTTCAACTAAACAAACGGATTTTCAACAAAACAGTTGAATTTTCAACTAAAGAGATGGATATTTAGCTAATAGAATTAATTTTTAATAAAGTTACCCGCTTAAGCAAGCGGATAAATTATAATCATGAAAATTAATTTTCTACCAAAAGAGACCAAAAAACAACAAAGAACATAAAATTTAAACCAAATTGTTAAATTTTCAACTAAGAAAGATCAATTTTTCATACAATCTTGGAACATTACAGTATTGAATTAAAAAAATAAGTTTTAGCCACACAAAAACAAATTTTCAAAAAAATATTTAAACCTTGAACCAATAAAATAAAGGTTTTTTGTTATTTTTTGACGCTGGTGATTATTTTTTATTCAAACTGAAGATCACATTTTATATCGCATTCCGCAGCACAGCCTATTCCAATTCTTGTTTCATTTTTCGGAAAATTTGAAAACTCTTTTTTTACTCACTACCAAAAACCGATTTTCGAAACCTGTGAAATTTCAAACTCAAAATTCTTGGACAATTTACTCAAAATTGGTTCACTTCTTCAGACCGAACCTTCTTTAACCTCATTCAGAAACTCAGTATCTCCGGTGAAAGTTTTTATTTTTCCTTTAAACTGGAGATTATATTTTTGATCGCAATCCGCAGCCCTGCCAGTTCCAATCTGTGGTCACTGTCACTTTCTGATTGTCAGCTGACGCATCCATTTTATCAAAAGTGGATAACTGTTACTAGTTAAAATGTTTGTATTTTAAATCAGCAATAAGTCATCTCAGAAGCAATCTTCTGTTTTATCTTCAAATAGTGACTTGAATTTTATATAAAGTTTTTTTTCTGAAAAATTCCGAATTTGTTGTTTATCTACTTCTGTACTGTCACAATATATTTGTTACAACATTTTGCAAAATTTCGTGATTGAGATTTGGTGTTGGTCAGTTTTGTTAATAATAACATGTTGTCATTTGCCTATTCCTCTTCACCTCTTCACCAGGAAGATGCTAAAGTGCGTGGGCAGATCCAGTGGCAATTAGGCGATTTAAAGCCGTCGTCAAACGCCCACATCGTGCTCATCATGATCATCGCAGTCGTCATTCCCGTCGTCATCAAGCGGCTCATGACACACTTAGTGGCTTCTTGCTGTCGTTACCTACAAACTGCCTAGGAAGTGCAAGAGGAATGAAAAGATGCTCTGCTTTCAGAAGCCGAAAGTACATACTCAAAACGTTTTCGGAATATTAGAATTATTCCATGAGAAGTTTCTGAAAATTTATTATACTTGGAATTTATTTCATGGAGATATAAAAGATATGTTGAATATATGAGGATGGCTAAAAAAAAAGGTTTTTCTTTCATTTGTAGCAACACATCTCAAGAAGCTTCCATTTAGTATAAACTGTGAATTTTTTATGAATTTTTCTTCTTCATCGGTGCCAATGGACTCTCAATAAGATCCTAAATCAAGACCTTCCTGAACTTGTTCCATTTGGTGGAAAGTAAATGCGAATTTTTGGTTTGTCTAGAAGAAGTTTGTTCAGCAGAAATTGGTTGATTTATCAATAGACTCTCAATAAGATTCTAAATCAAGACCTTCCTGAACTTGTTCCATTTGGTGGAAAGTAAAAGCGAATTTTTGGTTTGTTTAGAAGAAGTTTGTTCAGAAGAAATTTGTTGATTTATCAATAGACTCTCAATAAGATCCTAAATCAAGACCTTCCTGAACTTGTTCCAT